>JAADYG010000102.1:0-61457 GCA_023338115.1 Phytopythium boreale
CCCCCCCCCCCCCCCCCCCCCCCCCCACTTCCAGTCACCTGGCCCACCCGCCTCTCATATCGCTTGCGAGCTCACGTTGCGCCAGCCACAGGTCGCCGCCGCTTGTTGCTTGTCATGTTCGCGTTGACTCGTCTCGTGCGCGCGGCTGTGGGCGCCGCGCCTGCTCTGCGCCTGTCGTCCGCCCCGGCGCGCGCCGCTGCGGTGGCGGGAGCGCCGCGCGCGATCTCGTACGTGGCGCCGCCGCCCGTGACCAAGGACTCGACCTTCCGCTTCGGGCTCAAGCTGGAGGACCTGCAGGAGGCGGCTGAGGGCGACGAGGAGACGCTGGCGCAGTTCAAGGCCGTGCTGAGCCTGTCGAACGCGTCGCAGCACGAACTGAACAAAGCGCAGGTGGCCAAGGCCATCGAGACGTTCCAGCGCTTCCCGGGCGACACGGGCTCGAGCGAGGTGCAGATCGCCGTGCTCACGCAGAAGATCCTGCACCTCACGGAGCACGCGCGCGCGCACAAGAAGGACCACCACTCGAGGCGAGGACTCATCGCCATGGTGCAGAAGCGGCGGAAGCTGCTCAAGTACCTGCGCCGCGAGGACCTGCACAAGTACCGCGCCGTCGTCGCCGCGCTCGGCCTGCGCTTCTCGTAGGCTGGAGACGAGTACAGCAGTCGAGTCACAGACACGGGGTGAGAACGGAACGTGGAGCTCTCGCTCGTCACCGACACCACTTTGAAGCGCTAGATGACCCAGGATTGATAGCACTGGCATGAAGAGAAACAAAAAACAAAACAAAAAACGTAAAAAAGAAGAACGGTGAACAACACACCGGCGTTTGATAGTCTCTTGATTGACCAGCTCGTGCAGTTAGCTACAGGGGAAGCAGCTAATCGTCGTCGACGGAGGCGCCGTCGCCGTCTTCGAACGCCTCGCCGTCGTCTTGCGCCTCGCTCTCCGCCAGCAGAGACAGTATGTCGACGCACTCCGCGAACGAGACGCGCGTCGCCGGAATGGCGCCAATCTCCGCCATGAAGTCCTCGACGTGGATCTCGGGCACGCGCAGCTGGATCGCGTCCAGCAGTCGGGGCAACGCCGCGCACGTGACGAGCTCGCTCCGGCCCGCGTCGTGTCCATCCTCTCCAGCGATGGCTTGCTGCTCCTCGGCGAGGATGGCCGAGAACTCGCGCTGGATGAGTCGCAAGGTTGTGTTGTCGAAGATGACGCCCTCGACTGGCGAGGAGTTCACTTTGCCGGTTCTGTCGTTGTTATCATGGTCGTCACCAGGCTCAAGCTGCAGCTCATCGTCGACGGAATCCACGACGGTCGCGTTGCACAGCGCCATCTCACGGACGCGCTCCTGTCGGATGTTCGCGACCATCTCGCTCACGACTTGGTCAGGCCGCGCAAGCCCCAGCTGTGATAGCAAGATCCATACACGTAGCTGTCAAATTGGTGCAGCACAGAGCAGATCGAGGCATCATCTCCTCGGTGTTCTGTACCTGTGGCAACTGGAACTTGTAGTGACTCGCCGCGAGCTTGTTACCGGCACCATCCGCCTCTTCTTCCTCGTCATCTGATCCCTCGCCGTCGGGCAAATCGCGGTAGGTCCCGCACTTTGGGGACCCGCCGACCCACTCGCCCTCGTACACCTTGCGCGTCGCCTTGTAGTAGAAGCGGCCAGGCCCCTCCTTCTTGTCATGGAGCCAATATCCGTCGTACCGGTCGCCATTCGCTAGTGACAACACCCGCACGGCCGTCGATTAGACCGAGTTGTGACCACCAACAACCTCTTCACCTTACCTAGCACGAGCGTTCCTCGACCAGAGCGCTCATTGTCGAGCCATTCGCCTTGATAAACGCCCTGGTGGTCGCCGTCGGTGCTGTCTGCCGCATACTCCATGCGACCAGTCCCCTCGCGCTTGTTGTCGACCCAGAAGCCCTCGTAACGCGCCCCGTTGGGGTAGAAGAGCGTCCCAACGCCGTAGCGCTTGTTGTTGGCCCACTCGCCCGCGTACTGCTTTCGCAGCTTGTCGCCCCCACTTGAACCTTCAACGACCCAGTAGACGCCGCGCCCGTGCCGCATACCGTCGCGCCACTCCCCTTCGTACTTGCTGCCGTTCGCGTACACAAGCGCACCGAAGCCGTGCTTCTTGCCGTCCTTCCAGTCGCCCGTGTACTTGCCCACCACCTTGTACTCCACCGCACGCGCGGTCGCGCCCATGTTGCCCACTTCCGTGTAGCTGGTCGACCCCGCCGCGGTCGCCTTGCGGCTCGAGCCCGCCGCCTTGGGCTGGACCCAGTAGACGGAGTGGCGGGGGCCGTTCCTGGCCGCGAGCTGCTCGCGTAGTCGAATCGCTGACGCCGGCGCGCGCCTGGTGCTCATGATAGCGCAGTTGATCGTCCCTGAATGACTCGTGAAGTCCAGTGGAGCAACAGAAGTCAATGCAGCCAGGGCACAACGAGCTATAAGTAGTGAGCACGGAGGAGTTTCCACGCGCAAAGGATGAGAATAGCCCGCCGCGGAGACAGCAAGACGATAACACGCAATCGCTTTCGCATTGAGCGCTTCCAGTTGAACTGCGGGCTTCATACTTCCCCGAGTGATGAATCTGTTCCTCTCATTCAACCGCCAACACCCAAACGCTGCCAACCTTCGGTTTTGCGAGGCCAAGCACTTGTGTCTCGTGCCTTTCTTGTCACTTGAGGCCGTCGCGAGTGAGCAGCGAGCCGTACAGATGCGGCCGGCGGTCGCGCACGAGTCCCCAGCTCGCCCGCCGCACGTGGAACTTCTCTAGGTCGAAGCTCTCGACCAGCACGCCCTCGGACTCGCGGTCCGCGATCTTCAACTGTTGTCAGTCAGAACAAAAAACATGGACACCAATCAGACATGCGCACAAACAGCCTTCTTCGCTCCAAGTGACGTACCATTTCGCCCGTCTGGCCGGTGATGAAGGACGAGCCGACGAACGTGACGTGCACGCCGTCGATGAGCTCTGTGCCGACGCGGTTGGAGCAAATGATGGGCACCATGTTGGCGGCCGAGTGGCCCTGCATCACGCGCTGCCACTGGTCGCGCGCGTCGTAGTTGAGGTCGTACGGGTTGCTGCCCATGGCGCTCGGGTACAGCAGCAGCTCGGCGCCCTGCACCACGAGCGCGCGCGCCACCTCCGGGTACCACTGGTCCGAGCCGATAGCCACGCCGATCCGCCCGTAGCGCTGGTGGTTAATTGGATTCAGTCAGTCAAAAGTCGAGCAACCGACACCGGCGACGAGAGGCACGCGCTTACCGTCTGCCAGACCTTGAACGAGTCGTCCGAGGGCGTGAAGTAGTACTTTTCGTTGTACCCGAGCCGGTCTGCCGGTCACAAACAGCGCTGTTAGTGTTCATTGCCAGCCAGCAAAGGCAAGGCGCGGAGAGAGGGTGAGCGCACCGCCGATGTGCATCTTGCGCACGACGCCAAGCACGGAGCCGTCGGCGTCGATGACGGCGCACGAGTTGTAGTACGAGTTGCCGCAGCGCTCGAAGAAGGAGATGGGGATCACGACGCGCAGCTCCTTGGCGAGCAGCGCCATGCCCTGCACGAGCGCCGACTCCTCGAGCGTCGTCGCGAGCTGGAAGTTGCCCGCATTGAGCTCGATGGGAAAGAAGGAGAACTGGAACAGCTCCTGTAGCAGGATGATCTGCGCGCCGCGCGAGCTCGCGATGCGCACGAGCGACTCGGCCTTCTTGATGTTCTCCTCCGGGTTCCCGCAGCTCATCTGCGTCGCCGCCACCGTCATCAGCTGCTCGGGTCACACACACAGCGGCAGAACAAGCGCGTCAATGAAGCGAGGAGGGTCACACAAGATACGTGGCGCTACTGTACGGTACCGACCCGCTCGACGGGGGCGACCGGCGCCTTGAAGCTCGGGGCCGGCACCCCAGGCGGCGGCGCGTTCGAGGACGAGCCCAGCGAGGAGGACGAGCCGGGGCCGCGCTGCACGGACGAGTGCATCGTCGCAGTCGGTCTCTGGCGCGTGAAAAGTGAGCGCCTTCGCTTCGCTTCTTTCCCGCTGGTGGGTGGGCCTTTGCGCCTACTCGGCGGCCACTTCGAGAAGGAGCTGAAGTGGGGCCGAGCCGAGCGGGTCGCCACATCGTTTGGCCCCTTTGATTTGATTTGAGAAAACGAATTCAAACATTTATCCCTTTTCAAAGGCTCTCACGATATGTAATCTACTTCAATGCCTTTGATATTTGTTATATTATCTAAACGTATACTAATTGATGGAGGTCAACAACGTTCTGGTCGCGGTACGTTAGTCACACGTGATTTGGTTCTTGCGTGTGGGGGAGGGGCACTCACCTCGTTCCGAGGTGGGCAGCGGTACTGTACGGTATCCTCGTCATGATGCGATTGCTACTGTATGAGAGCGTGTGATTGACTCGCATCGTTTCCTGCCGTCGTCTATTCTGCACGTTGCATGCTTCATGAATGTAGCCGCGTCCAGCACGTCAGCAAATGACGCCGAGGTACTTGGTGCCTGGGTACTTTTGCTGCAGCTGCGGCCACTGAACGACGAATTCGTCGGCGACCCAGTACAGGATCTTGCCTGTGAGTGACAGGTGCTGCACACGCGCGAAGCTCTCGCAGAAGATGATCTTGGAGTCCGTGTGGATGCCCAGCACACGGTACAGCAGCACGGCCGCGCAGATCGGGATGCACGTGCCTGCAACACGAACAACAGCACCAAAAGCCAACATCGTAAGACACTGGCACTCGCGGAAGACTGACAGCGCACGAAACGCCTCATGAGTTCCGTACCTGGGCCGTTGCACAGCACTAACTGCGGGCGGTGGCGATACACCGCCGACAGACACACGCGGAACGAGCGCAGCGTCGTCCAGACGCTCGACGACCACGACTGGCCCACCTGGTCGCATCATTCAAGCACATTTGAGCCACACAAACCACTTGGACACTCTTTCCAGTCGAGGCAACATGGCCAGCAACGTGCGCACCTCTCGGCTGCGCGGGATGACCACGAACGAGTCGACGGGCGTCGGCTTCCAGTCGAGGCGCGTCTTCTCCGCGCTCGTCTTGTCCGTCTCCGCGACGACGAACGTGATGGGGGTGTACACGTCGCGCTTGAGGCGCTTCATGAGCTTCAGCAGCTCCGTCGTGTGGCCGCCCGACCCGAGCACCGCCATGACGCGCACCGGCGCGCCGCTCTTGCTCGTAGAATACGCGCTTCCGGGCCCGCTCCTGACGCGCGGAGGAATAGCCACGGCCCATATCCGCGCAGCCACCAGCACCGCGAGAACGCTTATCCCCGCGAAGCACCACGGGGCGAGCCGCACGAGGTCCTCCATCTCCAGCTCCATCTTTAGCGTAGCTCTGACTCGATGAATGATCTGCTCACCAAACGCAAGTTACACGTAGCTAGGTTGCGTTGTAATCGGACCTTGAGGTTACATAAACCAAGGTGGTTATACGTAACCAGTTACGATTTACTGTGGCTACACCATCGTCATGTGTAACCTGCAGCAGTTTGCCCATCAAAGCCCCGGCATCATTCGCCAAACGTCGTCCCCGGTCACAAGCCCCAGCGTTGCCTTTGCCACCCCGGCCCGAGTCTCTCTACGCGTCTGTGAATACCATGTCGGTGTCGGTGCTTACGCAGACATACGTGGTGTGCACGAGCGTGCTGTACCTCAAGTTCCTGCGCGTGACCATGATCCAGGCCAAGAAGACGTTCGCCACAGGCGGCCGCCCTCCCGAGGACAAGAGTCTGCCGCTCGCGCGCGGGCGCCCCAAGCAAAACTACGGCCTGGACGCGAACGTGACGGACGAGAAGATCCTCAAGGCGCGCGAGGTCGAGCGCCGCTGGCGCCAGATCGTGCAGAACGACCTCGAGTCCATTCCACTAGCGCTGCTCGTGTTCGGCGCCGGTGTCCTCGTGCAAGACCGCATCAACACGGCGGTGCAGATCGGCGCCATGGTCATCTACACGACGCTGCGCGTCTGCCACACCTTCGCTTACGCGATGAAGCTGCAGCCGCACCGCGCGTGGTGCTGGCGCCTCGGCGTCGTCGCGATCCTCGTCGGCGCCGTCAACGCCGTCGTCGCAGTCTACCAGTAGGCAAGCAGTGTATCTCCTGCACGAACTCGCCGCGCTAATGCAACATATCATTGGTTACACTGCGATAAATGGTCATTTCCACTCAGCTAGCACGGGCCATGGCCGCACAAGGATTGATCAAGGCAACAACCCTTCATCCGATGAAGTTCATCGCATTGCAGAGCATAGACCCCATCAGCTTGCGCCGCCCAAAGACAGCGCGATGATAAATTTATGCAGCGCTACCACGCAGTGTGTCGCAATAACTACTGGTACACTTCGACGCCCCGCCCTCCCTCTCCGGTGCACGCCATCGAGCGTGTCGCTCGCTGCTTTTCACGCAATCGCTTCGGATGTTTTCGGTCGTGACCATTCCCGTGATTCGCTGACAGGCAAAGTGGGACGCGAGCAGGTCCCGCGTCGTTTCACACCTTTTACTTTATCGGGAGGTGGTAACCATTCCACCGTACCCCGTAACCTGGTTTGTACCCCACGTGATCTGTGCTATCATTGGCTGAAATTGGAAATGTTCGTAATCCGGCGGTCCTGCGAGATGACGCCCCCTTCTCTCGATGACGCGCCGACCGGTCCAAGGTCTCCCCTGACGTCAATGCCCGACCACCAGCCTCTCATCGGCGCCGGCTAAACTAACTCGGACGGCGGCGGCTTTTAACTAGCGAGTTACTTCGCAATTTGCCGCGTCCAACACGCCTGCCCGCTCACCAACATTCAACTCGACGGCTACATCGCGACCATGGGCGGCTGGACGGAGCTGCAGGCGTACGCGATCTGCGCGTTCGTGCTGTATCTCAAGTTCTTCGCGGCGACGGGCATCCAGGCGACCAAGACGTTCCAGGCGGGCGGGCGCTCGCCCGAGGACAGCAACCACCCGCTGGCCAAGGGCCGGCAGCAGAACTACGGGCTGCACGTGGACGAGAACGACGCCGAGGCCATGAAGGCGCGCGAGGTCGAGTTCCGGTGGAAGCGCATCGTGCAGAACGACCTCGAGTCCATCCCACTCGCGCTGCTCGTGTTCGCGGGCGGCGTGTTCGCAAGCGGCAGCAAGGAGCTGTACGTGGTCTGCATCGCCCTGTACACGCTCTCGCGCTGCCTCCACACGGTCGCGTACGCCAAGGAGCTGCAGCCGCACCGCGCCTACTGCTGGCGCACGGGCGTGCTCATGATCGTGATCGCCGGCATCAACACCATCGTCGGCGCGTTCAAGTAATCGAGACGGTAAAGTCCTATTTCTCGTAAGTGGTAACTGTGAACTCGCCTGCGAATTGCACCAATAAAGACGCGAGCGTGATGCATCTGGAATGTCGAATGCCATTCTTGTTCTTCAAGTTGGATGACCATCACTAGCGCCGTGTCTATATGTTGGCCCATTCGAAAACGGTACGAGAGCTTCTCGAGCGCACCCAACTGTCTCGCCGCGTCCTTCACTTTGGGAAAGAAGCCTCGAGGCACACAAGCCGACAATCGGACTGGACCACACGTAGAGATGGCGGGATCGGACGAGCTCAAGACGTACGTGACGTGCGCGCTGCTGCTCTACGTCAAGTTCATGGTCGCCATCGCGATCCAGAGCCTCACGAGCTTTGAGGGCGGTACGCGTCCGCCTGAAGATGATGCGTTGTGGCTCTACCGGCTCGGGCACGGACCGACTGCGAGTGCCGACGACTATAGCACTCAGGCTGTTCGGTTGGCAGACGGCCGCAACTGCAAGTGCACGCGACCAAGAAGTGCGTTGGAAGCGCATCATCCAGAACGACCTGGAGTCGATGCCGCTCGCTCTGCTGCTTTTCGGCGCCGGCGTCTTCGCCGGCGGCAACACGGAGCTCTTCGAGATCACGCTCGTGCTCTACACCATCGCGCGCTGGTTCCACATGCTCGCGTACGCGTCTGCCCAGCAGCCCCAGCGCGCCGTTGCCTTCTGGGTCGGCGTTACCACAACGTTCGTCGGCGCCATCAACTCACTCGTAGGCGTGTACAAGTCTTGATTCCCGTAGTGGCTGGAAGCAAAGGGACTGGTCGTGTATTAGTGCATTGAGAGACGAGCAGGTCGGTCGACGTTGAAGCGGCAAACATGTTATAAGGGTCACTTTAAGGATGTGTTAAGCTCGGTTGACAATCGTAGACGCCTTATTGGATATCAATAATAGTGGTTCTCACGGTTGAAAGGTTTGCAGATAAAACCAGCCAATCAGATCATACCTCCATGTTTCTAACCGTGAGGGTTCATTTAGCTTGCCGCATACACCAAAACAAAAGCTTTATCCATATCTACCAATCACAGTTGCAGTTACTCTCATTTTTAGTTATTGCTAGGTTTTATCCAATCAAATACGAGATTTCATGTATATTTCGTGTGGGAATTGCCCAATCAGGCGAAACCTGCAAGCATTCTGTAGACCTGCAGCGTTCGCGCTGGTGGGTTTCAGTGCAAGAGAACGGACACTGTAGGTTTGCGGTGATTGGTCAGTTTTACCTTCACCTTCAAACCTGCTAACCGTGAGAACCACTAATATCTATAATTTCGCTATATTATTATGCATTACTTTTCGAGAACCTTTGTATGAAGTTTGTTTTCACTTATACTGTATACTAATTTACCAAAATGATAGGGTTTTCTGTATCCTTGCATGCTACTATTTGGATTCATTTTGAGGAACACTTGCGAACGACTTCCTTGGTCGAGAGAAAAAATGGCGGGGTCCGGCGAGCTCAAGGCGTACATCACGTGCGCGTTCCTGCTCTACGTCAAGTTCACGGTCGCGATCCTCGTGCAGAGCCTCAAGAGCTCCGAGGGCGGCACGCGCCCGCCGGAAGACAGTGTCCTCGGCTCGCTGTCGTCCACAATTTTGTGGTTCTCTCGCCTCGGCAACAGCGGTGCCTCAAGTGACGGAAACTACATGAACCAAGCAGCGCCGGCGGACTCTGCAGCGTTCGCGGCCAAGGCGCGGGAACAAGAGGCCCGCTGGAAGCGCATCATCCAGAACGACCTCGAGTCCATGCCGCTCGCGCTCATCCTGTTCGGCGCGGGCGTCTTCGCCGGCGGCAACACAGAGCTCTTCCAGACGACGCTCGCGCTCTACACGATCGCGCGCTGGTTCCACATGCTCGCGTACGCCACGGCGCGCCAGCCGCACCGCGCCATCGCCTTCTGGCTCGGCGTGGCAGCCACGTACCTCGGCGCCATCAACTCGCTCGTCGGCGTCTACAAGCACTGATCAGCGACGAGCACCATACTGCGTGTCAGTCATTTTGATTTTGATTGTTCGTAAAACGTCAATTTGTGTTGATTTGTTTACACATTCGTTTTGTATGTGAAATTGCGCTTGTCCCGTTTAATTTTGACGAAAAACTGATTTGGTCGTTTTAGATAATACCGAAAAGATGCAGCTTCTTGTACCTTATTGACCCGCTTTTACGGTCCAAAGTATCATTGTATGAGCATTTCCCTGCGTCTCCCGCTAAAGTTGTCGTGTAACCCGCGGCGCCCATCTACGGCTCCTTTCACGCGATCACTCATGTCGACGGCGCATCCCGCGAGACGCCAATCAATGCGCTTGCAGCAAGCAGCAGCCACGGTTACCTGTAGTTACGGGCATTGTCAACCCGCTCACTCCACTGCGCGTTACTACCACTAATCACTTTCGCGCCCGCCTTGTCATTTCTCAATTCGTTTCTCGAGTTGCGAATCCGATTCGCGTCCTCCCGACCAAGTCCCGCATTGCGTCCGATTCGCAATGGCGTCGCCGGTGGTGGTCAAGACGTACATCACCTGCGCGGCGGTGCTGTACGTCAAGTTCGTGCTAGCGACCGGCATCCAGGCGACCAAGACGTTCGACGCCGGCGCCCGCCCGCCTGAGGACAAGTCGCTGCGGCTCGCCAAGGGCCGCCCGGTGCAGAACTACGGCCTCAACAACGACGCTGAGGCGGAGGCCAAGCTGCTCGGGGCCAAGGCCGCGGAGCTGCGCTGGCGCAGCATCATCCAGAACGACCTCGAGGCGCTTCCCATGGGGCTGCTCGTGTTCGGCGCGGGCCTGCTCGTGCCCAGCAGCTCGGCTGTGCAGATCGGCGCCATGACCGTGTTCACGTTTGTGCGCTGCACGCACACGGTCGCGTACGCCTACGCGCTGTACCCGTGGCGCTCGCTCAGCTGGCTCTTCGGCGTCCTCTCCATCGCCGCGGGCGTCGGCAACGCGCTCTACGGCGCCTTCCTGGCCTAAAGTGCTCTCGTCCTTCAAAGACGGGAGGGAGGCCATAGCGCGCAGTAACCTGTCAGACTCTGCACTGTGCTAATAGAAGAAAAAAAAAACATGTTGTGGAAGCTCTTGCTATCGCTTACGGTCCGATGTGAACGCACTCTGCTTGTTGCCCTTGAAGCCGCAGCTTCGATGGGGTCTACGGACCGTTTGCTATTCGATGATGGGTCGAAATCAGTGTCCCAAGTAAGGAACCAGCTCTCAAGCAAATCGCAACGATGCTATCCAGTCAACAGACATAGAGAGGACTAAGCAGGAGCTTGCACGTTGCGCACCAGCCTCATCAACATCGAAAGTGTTGATGCAGCAACTTGATAGCTCCACCCACACAGCCGGACTGGCGTTCATTTCGACTTTTTCCGTCTCAGAGCAGCGTCCAGACCAAGTGCAAGTACAAGTACAAGAGGAAGCTATGGTTGAAGACAATGTCAAGGTGTTTGTGGCGTGCTCCGCCGTGCTGTACGCCAAATTTGTCATCACCACGTACATCCAGGGCGGCAAGTCGTTCCGCTCAGGCGGCCGCCCGCCCGAGGACCAGCAGTTCAAATTCGTCAAGACCAAGCAGACGTACGGGCTGGACCACGACGTGAAGGACGAACGCATCCTCAGGGCGCGCGAGGTCGAGCACCGTTGGCGACGCATCATCGCCAACGACATTGAGCAGATCCCTCTCACGCTCATCGTCTTCGCCGGCGGCATCCTCGCGGGCAGCAACACGACGGTGCACGCGGCAGCACTGACGGTGTTCACAACGGCTCGTTGCTTGCATACGTACGCGTACGCGAATGCGATGCAGCCGCACCGCGCCATCTGCTGGACCGTCGGCGTGCTCGCGTCGAGCGTGGGCGCGATCAACGCCGTCGCTGCGATCCTGTAAGCGTTGCTGTACTTGCGAGCGCACTGAGTCTGAGACCCGTCAGAGGCGGTAGCGCATGGTGTCAGTGATACTTACGAGTGAAATAGCACGACCAAGTTTAGACTAGCTGAGTAAGCGAAGTCTTTGGCCTTTGGAGCTCGTAGAATGAACTCATCACGTTGTGACGCAGCGCCGCCACACGTTTATCTTGAAGTTTGCCTTGAACGTGTGTGAATCAAGAGTCCGATTATGTTTTGTCTGAGTTTAATATGTGCACTGTGGGAGCCTTCCTTGTTGATATACACACATTAAAACCGGACAAAGAGGCGACTCCAGAACGGTTGGTCCCGCATTCATGCTCGGCGTCAAGAAGAGTACACTGCGTGGAACTGCTGCGTTCTTGCCATTACGTGGCGCACTGCAGTTAGATGGAGCTCCGCAAAAGGTTGGCGGGTCCATGTCACGGCCGCTTCTTAGATCGCAGTGGCAGTCGTTTCTTTCATTTTTCGCCATGTTTCGTGCTGGACAAGCTCACTTCAGCTCACACGATTGCTAGGTGTTAGGGTGATCTTCTTGTCATCCCAGTCCTCGTGGCCTAATGGATAAGGCATCGCCCTCCGAAGGCGGAGATTGAGGGTTCGAGTCCCTTCGAGGACGAAACTTTTTGGTTTGTTTGCTGCCCTCCCCCCTGTCAGCGACCAAGCCTGTTCGTTCTCTGCCCACCGTCCGGAGTCCGCGCCAGTCCTTGCGCCTCACATTTACGCGCTGAAAGGGGCGAATTACGCCATGAGCGGGCCAACACATTGACCAATTCGTCAAGGCCATGCTTGTCCGCCTTGACTCACTTGGTTGTGAGCGACCAACAAGCCTCGCCATGACGTTGTTGATGGAAAGAAAGCTGGTAATCAGCGGGCTCATCCCCCGTAATTCCACCCTCAACTGACAGGCGTAAAGGGGCAGACAATCTGCCGGTTGCGTGTCTTCCCGCTCGCCACTCTTCATTCTGCTTCACGCCGGCACCAACACTCCTTGCATCGGATAGAGCGTCGAGCCATGGTCGAGGGCAACGTCAAGGTGTTCGTGGCCTGCTCGGCCATCCTGTACGTCAAGTTCCTGCTCACGGTGAGCATCCAGAGCGCCAAGACGTTCCGCTCGGGTGGCCGCCCGCCCGAGGACGACGGCCTCAAGGTAACCAAGATTAAGCAGACGTACGGCCTGAACCACGACGTGAAGGACGAACGCATCCTCAAGGCGCGCGAGATCGAGCACCGCTGGCGCCGCATCATCGCCAACGACCTCGAGCAGATCCCGCTCACGCTCATCGTCTTCGCCGGCGGCATCCTCGCCGGCAGCAACACGACGGTGCACGCGGCGGCGCTGGCGGTGTTCACGGCCGCGCGCTGCCTGCACACGTACGCGTACGCGAACGCGATGCAGCCGCACCGCGCCATCTTCTGGTTCATTGGCGTGCTCGCGTCGGTCGTGGGCGCGGGCAACGCCGTCGCCGCCATCTTGTAACTCGTGCGCTTTTCCATTGGTGCTACCGGTAACAACGCTGCCATATCAATGCAGATCAACGTGTCGTGTCGTGTCGTGTTCAAGACGTGCCGTGGTGTGTATTGTTAGCAATTGATCTGCCATGTTGAGCTAATGCGTGAGGACGGCCGAGACGACAGCGTTGCCGGCGCCAACGAGCACCGCGGCAGTCGCGAGCATCCACGCGCGCGCACGGTGCGGCTGCTTTTCGTTCGCGTACGCGTACGAGTGGAAGCAGCGCAGCGCCGTGAAGGCGACCATGGCTCCGGCATGAACGGTTGCATTCGCGTCCGTGACCACGCCGGCAGCAAACACGAGCAAGCCAAGCGGGAGCGACTCGATGTCGTTGGCCACGATGCGGCGCCAGCGGTGCTCGACAAGTTTGGCTTGCATCAGCTTGGCATCCGTCGCGTCAACTTGGACCAATCCGTAGTTCTGCTGGACGCTGTGGAAGTTCTTTGCAATCGGGAGCTTGGCGTCCTCGGGTGGGCGGCCGCCGGCGGCGAACGTCTTGGCGCCTTGGATGCTGACGACGGCGAGGAACTTGACGTAGAGCACGGCCGTGCACACGGCCCAGACCTTGGCGTTTGTGGTAACAACCATCTTCTAGTTTGCTTCGCTGAGGTCTTGTCTTGCGAGTTGGTCGCTGTTTTGAAAATGAACTGCTGGGCTGTTGGAGGCACTCGCGTCCCATCGTTCGCGGGGGCGATACGGACGCGTGTCGTCATTCTTGGGGTGCTTGGCGGAGAAAGAAGGGCAACATACACGATGGATCCGTGATGCACCGCTGACTTCGCGATTGCGCTCTTCCGACGAAGAGAAATAGAATGACTGCGGCGTGGATCACTCCGCTGCCCGTGAGTGAAGCTCCGCACCAACAGTGTTGATTTGAAAGTTGCCGTTGTGTGATGGCGAAGATTTGAGCGTCATTCCGTTGCTTCCCGCTTCATTGTTAGGGTAGCTATCCACTCATTGACAACACTGAGGTGGACCCGATCCATCTTCGACACTACGTGGTGAATGCAATTGTGCCCGTCGAGCTGAGCGCTTCGGTCTCCCCCGTGGTGATATCAGTAACCCTTATGCCCGTGGCCGCGGTGGCCATAGTCGTAGTGGTCATAGCCGCGGTGGCCCTCAAAGTACTCGTCAAGGCTCTCCTGCGATTCTAGCGGCGCTTCCGCCGATGCCGCAGCGCTGATGCCGACCAGAGCGCTCATCGCCAGCACAATGGAGAATAGCACGAGCTTCATCTTGAGACTTGGAGAACGTTGGGGGCGATGCTTGTCGGTCGCGCTTCTGATTGCATTGTGGGGGAGTTGGAGGGGCTGGCTGCTCACAAAGCCGTTGCGGGACAGTCGAAAAAAAAAGACCAGGAACCGAGGAGAAGCGGCGTGTGAACACTACACAACCCTCGAGAAACCTTGGGGAAACATCTCGATGCTTGTGGACTGTCGCAAACCCGCTGGCGAATCGATTTGTCGACTCTGGTCAAGCTACGGTAGATACATGCGATCGCTCCACTTGATTCCACACAACTGCAGCCTCACTGTACGCCTTTTCTTCTCATGAGTGACAAGCACGGCGATGCCCGCGGCCGCGCGCAGTGCGGCTGCTTCTCATTCGTGGAGGCAGCGCATGACCGTGACTAACCGTTCTTCGTGCTACAACCTTGCTTCTGGATCGGAGGTAGTTGAAGTAATATGTACTTCATGCAGAACGAAAGGGCTAGCAGAAAAGCTCGATGGCACTTTGTGATCGCGTGTCGCCCTCCAGAGTGAAGCTCCGCCGCAACGGAGTGTTGATCCGGTTGTTGCTGTTGTGACGATAACGAAGATGTGGGCATCATTTTCATTGCTTCTTGGTTAGATAGTCACTTTTCGATAATACTGAAGCGGATCCGATCCATCGTCGACCTGCGTGCGCCGCTTATCCTGCCTCCCCTTGGCGATCGTCAGTGGCCCTTGGAGGTGGATGCGGTCTCCGCCAACCAGCTCGTTGAGATTCTCGTGCGACTCGATCGGAGCTTCCGGCGACGCCGCAACGCTCATGCCGACCAGAGCGCCCATCGCGAGGACAACGGAGAACAGCGCGCACTTCATCTTAGGGCTTGGAGGGCGGTGGGGATGTAGTCGAGCGGTGCTTGTTGGTCGCGCGTCCGATTGCGTTGTGAAGAAGCGAGGCGTCTGGCTGCATATCAAGCCGTTGCAGATCAGTCGAGGAAAAGACGGAGAACCGGAGTGATACGGCGTGTGAGCACGGAGAAAACCTCAGGAAAATTTATCGAGGAACGGCGTTCTGGTGGAAGTGTAACAAAGCGACTGCGGAGCTTGTCCATTGCGCCGTGAGTGACGCTCAACACCAACAGAGTGCTGATCCGGTTGTTGCTGCCGTGGCAACGGTGGAGAAGAGAGCAAGGCAAGCCAACTGCCGTTCACACGAACCCGGTCTTAACGACTCTAAATTGTTTATCAGGTCGGAGTGCCCATTCCAATCGAGCTCTGCACTCCTCTCTATCTTTCTGACTCTTCTTCTAATGGGCGAGGATGCCCGTGACCACCACGTTGCCGACGCCGACAAGCACGGCGACGCCAGCGGCCACCCACGCGAGCGCGCGGTGCGGCTGCTTCTCGTTGGCGTACGCGTACGAGTGGAGGCAGCGCATGGCTGTGAAGGCGACCATGGAGCCGAGGTGGACGGTCTCGTTGGCCTCCGTCAGCACGCCGGCGCCGAACACGAGCAGGCCGAGCGGAATGGACTCGACGTCGTTGGCGACGATGCGGCGCCAGCGGTGCTCGACGGCCTTGGCCTTGACGAGCTTCTCGTCCTTGTCGTCGGGCGGCGCGAGGCCGTAGTTCTGCTTGACGCCCTTGTAGTTCTTGGCGATCGACAGCTTGGCGTCTTCGGGCGGGCGGCCGCCGGCCTCGAACGTCTTGCCACCCTGGATCGACGTCGTCAACAGGAACTTGGCGTACAGCACGCACGTGCACGCGGCCCACACCTTGGCGTTCGCCGTGACCACCATCTTCGTCCTTGTCGCGAGTCGCTTTTGCTCCGGAGGCGCTTGTTTGTCTACTGTGAGGATTATGGCCACGCGTCTCCTCTCCTCCCCACGCTCGGCCACTGACTGGCCTCTTGTACGGATGGGCCAGGGGCGGAAAAGGAACGGCGGCGTCGATGCCAACGGAGCGCGTGAGGTCGCGGCGCAAGCGCCGACGCCGCGTAAACGCGATGCCCATCAGCTGTCGCACGACGAAGAGCTCCTCCAGAATATAAGACCTCATACTAAATGTAAGGTAAATGTAAACCGAAAGGGTTCTCTAATAGAGAACTGTTGAAGCGTGATCGTCCGGAACGTGTGTCGTTTGGAGGTCGCCGCGCTCTGTGTGGAAGCGGGAAGCGACACACACCTGCGGCCTGGTCGATGGGTCGTGGGCCTTTCAGTGCATGCTGCTGCATTACATTGTACCGCGGGCGCTGCTCCCGCATACAGTGTACTCTACAGGCGCGGTCGACTGCAGGGGATCCAAGTGAATCTCCGTCTCCGCGACCGCCTAGATGCCCGCCCTTCGACCAGCTTTTGCTTCCTGCACCCTCGTGTTCATTCCGGAAAACACCCACATCCCAACACACAGCATTCCAATCGGCACAGCAGCAAAGCCACGATGGGGTTCGTGGATACCACCGCGGCGGTCAAGACGTTCTCGACGTGCTCGATGATCCTGTTCATCAAGGTCTTCGCGACGCTCATGATCCAGGGCGGCAAGGCGCTCGCGGCGGGCGCGCGGCCGCCCGAGGACACGGGCATGAACCCGCCGAGCATGCCGGATCAGACGTACGGCGCCGTGTTGGACGATACCAGCGACTCGGACGAGATCAAGCAGGCGCGAGCGGTCGACTTCCGGTGGCGGCGCATCGTGCAGAACGACGTGGAGACGATCCCGATCGCGCTGCTCGTGTTCCTCGGCTCGATTCTCGCCGGCGGCCAGGAGGAGACCAACTGCGTGCTCATCGCGCTGTTCACGGCCGCGCGCGTCGGCCACACGTTCGCGTACGCCAACCAGAAGCAGCCGCACCGCGTGCTGCTGTGGACCGGCGGCCAGCTCTGCGTGCTCGCCAGCTCCCTCAACGGCTTCGTCTCCTTCCTGATCAACTAGATAGCCGTGATATCCATGGATGGTCGCGCTCCTATTAGCCACTGCGCTCTGGCATAGTAGGCAGGTCTGTTGCATTGATTACAAGTGGAACTTGGCATTCTTGGCGTTGATAACGTAGCTTGTTCGAGTTGCTGTGGTTGCCAGCGTAGTATTTGTGTGCTGTACCCACTTGAATAAAAGGAAGTATACAATTCCCAAGATATACCACGCAACGTTGGACTGGCACCGCATCAGTACCACTTTCTAAAATAGAACATCGTATACAATTTGCAGCATATTTGAACCGCACTAGTACCACCTTCAAAATAATAGAGATACTCATACAATACCCAATATATTTGCACCGTTTCATCATTAGCAACCTTCTATTCGAGATGTAGCTCGACAGAAAAGCGTCAAGAGCTATCTATCCAGAGGGTCACGACCGCACGCGAATTCGCTGGACTTCGCGCCTGCGTGCGACGCAAGAACGCGGCACCACAAAGAAGCTTCCTCTCTTCCTACTTCCTTAAGTAACTCGTCTGCAGGTCGCCATGGCGCTGGTGGCGACGACGGCGGCGGTCAAGACCTTCTCGACGGTCTCGACCGTCCTGTTCATCAAGTTCTTCGCAACCGTGACGATCCAGGGCGGCAAGTCGTTCGCGGCGGGCGCGCGGCCGCCGGAGGACAGCGGCATCGCGCCGTCGGGCATGCCCAAGCAAACGTACGGGCTGCCGAGCGAGGCCGAGGACGGCGGCAGCAGCGCGGACGCGGCGCTGTTGCAGGCGCGCGCGGTCGACTACCGGTGGAAGCGCATCGTAGCCAACGACCTGGAGACCATCCCGCTGGCGCTGCTCGTGTTCCTCGGCTCGCTCCTCGTGGGCGGCCAGGAGGAGACCAACTGCGCGCTCATGGGCGTGTTTGCCGCCGCGCGCATCGGCCACACGATCGCGTACGCCAACGAGAAGCAGCCGCACCGCGCGCTGCTGTGGACGCTCGGCCAGCTCTGCGTGCTCGCCAGCGGGCTCAACGGGTTCATCTCCTTCCTGATAGCGTAGAGCCGCATGAAATCGAGTCGTGCACATGTGAATAACAACGTGTTTCCACCAGTTACCTCGGCTTGAGCAGCATATAGGGGTTTGATCAGTCCACTCCCTCTGAGCAGTCACTGCGTGAGGACGGCGTCCTGCAGCTGGTGGCGGTCCTCGACGACCTGCGCGTCGACCTTGAGGTGTCCGTGCTTGGTCATGACCCAGGCCTCGATCAGCTTGGCGGCCACGAATGGGTCCTGCACCATAGTGAGCAGGCTGTTGACAAAGTCCACCTTGGACTCGTGCTGGAACACGCGCCCGCCGCGGAAGTGGAACACCTTGTCGTACTGGAACACGTACTCCTTGTCCACGAGCCGCTGCGTGAGCGCCTCGTCCCCCGCGATTCTCGGGAAGAACAGCCGCAGCGTCTTGCGGCTCACGCGAAACCGGGCGACGGCGTTCGCGCGCACCTGGATGACGCCGCCGCCGTCGAGATCCCACTCGCTGCTGCCTTCGTTCACGACGAGCGCGTCCTGGAACAGCACCTGCATGGACCGGTGGCCCTCCGTGCACACGTGGTACTGCTGCAGGAACGTCTCGACGCCGCGGAACTCGGTGCACACCACGTCCTCCTCCATGACCGAGCGCAGGAACCGCGCCGCGACCGCGCTCTCGGCCGGCCGCTTGTCCGGGTTGTACCCGTTGCCGAACAGCGCGTAGAACTGCCGCACCTGCGCCAGCGCGTGGCCCGCGGCGTTCGCGCGCGCCGTCAGCGCTGCCGACTCGAGCAGCACGCGCTGCCGCTCCAGCCGCTCCACCTGCTCGCGGATCGCGCGCAGCTCGCGCTCCAGCGCGCGCGTCTCCGCCTGGTCGCGGTCCACCGACGCGCGCACCTGTCGCTCGCGGCGGCGCAGCTGCAGCTGGAGCTGCTGCCGCAGCGCGCGGCAATTGCGCGACCGGTAGTGCCGCCCGCGCCGTGACGCGACCTGCCAGTCGTCTGCGTGGAGCGCGACTGGTATCACTGGCAGCAGCGCATTAGGACGTACAACAGTGAGCGCCGTGCTCGTTGCAGGTGGACGTTCGTGATCTGCCCGCCTTAGACCGTGGGCCCACCGCCGCCGACCGCTGTCCGGCAGCAGGAAACTCGGCAGCATCGCGTTTCGCTCTGCTAATGCTGGTACAGGGCGCGGTTTGGCGTGCGGGATCGGTTGGAATGGTCGCCGCTGTCCCAATCAGGGCGACTCTTGCGGAGTATTCAAGGCGCTCCGGCCTTGGCGAGCGTCAGGATCTTCCGGGAATGGCGCCAGAGCTCGTCCCTCCATCTCCTCCTGCTCTTCTCGACGCCTTCACGTTCTCGCGTCGAGGGGGGAGGGAATCACGCCGACACTACAGGAAACAACGCAAATTTTTGCGAAAAAACACGCTAAGCTTACGAAACCGGCCACTTCGCAGTCAAGACGGGGAGGGAGAAAACCGTGGAAGAAAAGCGCCAAATGGAAATGGAAATGGAAACGCGAGGCTACGAGCAACTTGTAAGGATCTCTCTCCATGGGGCGGAGGCGGGAAGAAGCGACTGGCCGACGCGCGCGCTACAGTCGCTTTTCCAATTCCACGCACCACTGGAAACGTGCTGCATCCTTGTTCTTCCTTGTCGTGGAGATCTCGATGAGCTGTTGCTCGTGTTGTTTAGCTGGCCGTCGCGTGTCTTTGCCGACCACGCGAACGTCAAGCTGCTGCTTCACACACGCGAGATTCCTGCGCATTCACGACGGGGAAACGTATCACGTGGACGGATTTCCAGTACGCCAGCGACTTTCACGCTCCTGTTAACGGTGGCAGCCCTCCCGCGTCGCCCCCACGTCTGCTCTTGGGCCTCAGGAATCGCGTGGTGCTGTGGGCTTCAAGTTCACTGACGCAGGCTTGTTCGTGCCACGCACCGACCAGATAACAGCACATCCTCCGCCCTCCAGAGCCGTTGGCGTTGCAGCTTGCATCCATCCGTGAGCGTTCTGGGCACACGTTGGCGCCTACGCAACGTGAGACTCGCTCCCCCAGACCCCAAGAGCAGCACCTCTCCGTTCTCTCCGCCCAGCGTCCGCACGTATGAGCACTCGCCAAGCGTTATTTTGGCGCGCCAGCTTTCGATCGGCTTCCTCGCTGTTCGGCTCAGCTTTCCGCAAGGCCCCGACGACGGAACGCGAACGCGAAACGCAACACTCCGGACACGCGGGAGCAGATTGCGCCTGCCACGCCTTAGTCGCTTTCGCTGTTGGCCACATGCTGACGCCGCGACCGCGAGGAGCTCGACGACTTCTTGGACGTTCGCCGCGAAGATCGGTGTTTACTTTCTCGGTCCTCCACGTCATCGTCTCCGGCGTGGCGACTGGACTTTTTCCGCGGCTTGTCCTTCTTCTTCTCGCGGCGCTTCTCCTCGCCATGCTGCGCCTTGACTGGCCCAACCGGCTCGCCCTCCACGGAAGAAATCATGCGCAACGCCTCTTCCTGCGCGCGTCGGATCGCTGCCAGCACGTCCGAGTTCTCGATCGAATCAGCGCCGGCGCCTTGTCCAGCTCCACTGGTCGACGCTGACGACACCGCGGGGGCGTCCAAATCGCGCTGAGAGGCGTCTAGCGCCATGCTAAACTGTCGCAGCTCCTCCCGTTCCTGTCGACGCTGGGCACGCGACTTCCGGCTCGCGCTGTATGATGAAAGCCGGTGACGAGCACTCTCGTCATCATCGTCATCCTCATCGCTGGAAGCACGACGATCCGGTTGTGTCTGAGCGACGGTGTCCCACCTCGGACCGGCGCCGCCGTCCGAATCGCTCTCGCTTTCGTTCAGGAACGCCTCCAGGTCGTTCTTTGGAGCCACCGGCTGCTGCTGAAGGTCAGACGCTGCCGCCGATAACGCCGTAGAGTTGGCCACCACACGTGACGACCGCATTACTCCCAGTTGCTGTAGTGGAGTCTCCGCAGCCTCCTCTCGCTCATCATCGACGTCATCTTCTTCGTCGCTTCCTAGCACGAGGGGACGGTTCCGCGTAGACTCCAATGGAGCTGGAGGTTCGCTTTGCTTCTTGACCTCCCACGCGCGACCAACCGGTTCCTTGGCATTCTCCTCGTCGATCGCTTCCTTTTGCTCCCCGAGGCTCGAACCGCTCAGCGAAACCACCGTCTCCTCCGCAACGCCACTGTCATTCGCTTCTTCGTCACTGCTCTCAGCGTCGTCTATCAAAAACGCATCCATGTCCGCCGACGAGCTGGCGGCGTCGACGGCAAAGCCATCGTCTTCAGCAGCAGCAGCAGCAGCAACAGAAGATTTCTTCTGTTCGACCGGTCCGGCATCATGCTTTGTCGTTTCGATTTCGAGATCAGTGCGCTCGTGTTCGACAGCCGCGCCGTCGATCACTGTCATCCCACCAGCCGCATCACCACCGTTCTGGCTCACCGCGTCCAGGCCCGAAGTCTCAGATGAGCTGTCGTCGTTACCATGTTCAGACACGGTACGTCCTGGCTCCTCCTCCGTCTTGGCCAGTTCAATTTCGCTGTCCTTGAAGTGGCTGCCCGACGCGCCCGAGTCTTGGCCAGACGCAACAGATTGCGGAGACTGCACAGACTCTACCTCGCGAGGTTCACGCATGTCGGCCATGTCAGTCTCAGACACCTTGACGAGATCCGCACTCGCCACGCTCACTGCCGAGTTACACCGACTTGAGTTGGGGCTCGTTTGCCGGTCTTCCCGCCGCGGCTCTGCTGGCACGCGTGGAGAAGTTGGTGCGGATTGGGCATTGGGCGATACGGGAGCGGGGTTATCGCTTTTAGTCGCCGCGTGGGAGGTGTTGACCTCGCTAACACTTGCCGCGATGTCTTCGACTGCATCCGAGATCTGAAGCGGTTCCTCCACATGTGACGGCGTAATCTCCTGTTCATCGCTGACTGGTTCTTGCTCGTTGGCTGGTGCGCTGTCATCGGGTTGAGTTGTACGAGACGGTGGGGATCGGGACGGTGAGCTACCTCGTGGTCGCACCCGCGGACTCGCACTGGCATTTCTTGATGGCTGGGGTGGTCTCGGAGGAGATATAGCAGGTGAAGGTGGCGATACCGGCAACTGCTTGCTCTCCACTACACGTTCAATGGGGCCAGAGCTGTTGTCGGGTTCAACTCCGCGAGCCGGACCGCGTCGTTTTGGTGAGGACGGCGATCGACGCTTGCTCTTGACTGGCATGCCCTTGCGCGTGCTCTTTTGCTCTTCCTGCTCCGAATCGGACGAATCTGAGTCGATAAATACTTGCTTGTGCGAGCGCCCCAAGGCAATCTTCTTCATCCCTGTGTCTGCGACCATGACGACCACGTCTTCGTCCTCCTTCTCTTCCTCCTCGCTCTCATCCTCGGAGTAAAAGTGGTCCAAATCACTGTTTCGCTGGCCAGGAACCTGGAAATCCTCCAATCCCATCGACTCGTCGATCGAAGGCTTACGCGCGCGCGCAGGCTGAGTCTTTCCGCTGTCGGCCTTCTTCGTAGTCGCTTTCTTGGTCTTCGACGGCTTAGCGCTCTTCTCTTTGCCGTTCGACTGCATATCAGTACTCGAGGCAGTCGCTTGCGCCGTATAAGCGCTGGCAGCAGCACTGCTGTCACCGCTTTGACCATTCGCACGCTTGACACCGTCCTCAGGGGTCGTCGTAGCCGCAACAGTGGCAGGCTCAATGTGTTGAATCTTCAGCGGCGGCATGACCTGGACAAAGCTGGAGCTGTCGCGCTCGGGGAGATCGCCCAGGTCCTGTTCAATCACCGCGGCATCCGTGCCAGGGGCGGTCGTACGTGCAGGAGCAGCAGTGGTGCCGCGACCCGCGTCATTTCCATTCGCGCTCACGACAATGTCACTGGTATCGCTGACGATGCTGCTTGTGCGTCGCGTGGTTTTCGACACATCGTTTCCGGTTTCTGGACGAGGCGGACGACCGTTGCTCTCGTTCGTTGGACTTGGACTTGAAACGTCTGAGCCGTGCTGCTGACCATTGCTAGCGCGTCGTCCAGTACGAATGTCGGAGCCTGTGGCCTTGATATGCTCAAGATAATCCACATACCGCTGCTCGCGGATCGTGGCCTGCAGGTCGTTCTTCAAGTGGGAGAACTCACCCTCAACGATGCGGAGCTGCTGGCGAATGGTCGCGAGCTTGAGCTGGAGGAACGGAATGCCAAAGTACTGGTGCAGCGCCTTGAGCCCATAGCAGTTAAGCAGCGAGCACTCAAAGTAGAGCAGCTCATGGGGGCGACGCAGCGCCTGCTGCTGCTTCAGCGACCGGTCACTGCTCCCGTACAGCAAGTCCTGAATGTCCTCCTTGAACACCTTGCGCTGGTGCGCCGCGCAGTCGCGGAAGTTGCCCAGCACCAGCGTCGGGATGTGCGGCGGGACGTTCTCAAGCTGCTGGCGCACGTACTCGAGCGACTCCCACTTGGTCACGTCCAACAGGAAGATCACGCCGTGCGCCTCATGGTACACGTCCACGGTCGACGCGTCTACAGCCGCTACCACGTGCATGCCGCTGGCCCCTGCGGTCGTGTATCCGCCCATGGCCGCCGCTGCCGCCGCCGCTGCTGCGGATGCGAGCGCGTCGTCGTCATCATGCAATACGCCACTCGTTCCTGCTGTCCCGTTGCCCGCGCCGCTTACTCCGTCAGCGCCTCCATCACCGTCCTCAGACGGGACGAACCCGCGGTCGACCACGTCCCAAACTTCGCACTTGACACTCTCCTCCGTCCCGACGCGCAGGTTCCAGTTGATCGTCGCGGTCTGCAGTTGCGGCGTCGGCGCGTGCGCGCTAGGGATCGGCAGGCCCTGCAGCCGGTGAAAGAGCGACGTCTTGCCCGTGCCGCGTTCCCCGCGGATCAGCAGCTTCATGTTGTACGTGATGCCGCCGCGCACGCGCTTGCGGATCGCCTTGTCCATGCGCTGGATTGTCTTGTCCACGCGGGGCGGCGCCGCGCGTGGTGTAGACGCCGCCGCCGACGGAAGCGGCGACGGCGAGCGCGTCGGGAAGCTCTGCGTGCGCCGCTGGGCCCCGTAAGAAGATGGCGTCGGCGTCGGCGTCGGGGGTGCAGGACCGCCCGCCGCCTGCGGGCTCCCGTCCATCGACGGCCGGCTCGCCTCGTTCCCCATTACTACCGAACGCGGAGGATATCGACGTGAGGAAAGTGCTGGTGTGTGTACTTTCCCAACTAGTGGCGATTCAAAAATGAATTGCAAATTTGACTGCACTCAATTCAATGATTTGAGATGCGGTAAGATACAAAGTTGAAGAGACCGTTGGGACTGTTTGAATTGTTAGTAACGCTTTGATGTGGCTGCTGGTCTGTGTGGGATCGTTTTCATGTCCAGAGCAAAAGCACGCGTGTAGGAAACCCCAACGGCTTTCCAACTCGAAATACTGCCATCTCACTCGTACATGGGCTTGAAGGGGACATTGCCGGTGGTCTGGAGCCAGTTGTCGGCGGGGTAGTCGACGTTGTGGCTCTCGACAACGTGGATCGAGTACGCGTGGCGCGAGTTGGGCGACGAGTTGGCGTTGCTGTAGTGCACGAAGGCACTGTGCAGCAGCACGAGGTCGCCCTTCTTGGTGTCGAGCGGCACGCTCTTGCTCACGTCGAACGGCGGCACCTTGTCGGGCACCATCTCGAGCAGCTGCCCGCCGTTGGCGGCCTGCTCCTCCTTGGTCGTGCGGCGCAGGCGCTGGCGCACGGGCTCGACCTGCGAGCCGGGCACGCCGTGCAGACACCCGTTTTCGAGCGTGCAGTCCTCCAGCGCCCACCAAAAGCCGACCACGGACTGCGGCTCCGTGTACAGGAAGGACCCGTCCTGATGCGCCTTGACTTCGCCGCCGATGCTCGGCTGCTTGAAGATGTACATGGACTGCACGGCCATGGGACGCAGATAACCGAGCGACTTGAGCATGGCCTTGACCTCGGGCGCGTAGCTGACCGCCTCGAAATCGGCGTCCAGGTTGTGCAGGTTGTGCCCGATCTTGTTGATGGCCACCTCGAGCGGCACGCGCAGCGTCTTCTGGTCCGCCTCGAACGCGTGCTCCTCGAAGAAGTAGCGGATCTGGTCGCCCGAGCTCAGGAAGTACTCGTCGTTCATGCGGCGCGTCTGCTCGTTCGTCGTGAAGATGGAGCGATGCGCGTTCACGTCGCACTGGGCCACGTAGTGCGCCGCGCGCTCTCGCAGACGGTCGCACACCTCGGGCGTCAGCGCGTTGCGCACGATCAGGTAGCCGTTCTCCTGGAAGAAGGCCACCTGCTCCGACGTCAGGCCGCTCGCCGCGTAGCCCGCACTCGTAGTAGTCGTCGCTCCGGTCATCTTGGCGCTGGAAGAGAACGGTCGGAAGCGCCGGGGAAGCAGAGCGAGAGTGCGGCGTGCGCGCATTCAACCGGCGGAATCCAGATGAGGGTGTTGAGCCTCTCGTTGCTAACTACCTAATATAACTAATTCTAGATATTATTTGTTATCAATTGTTTCAGTAGATAAGGTTTTTCAATTTAGAAATCCTATATGGACCATTAGTTAATAAACAATTAAAATATAAAGGTTAAACAGTTCATATCAATATCATGTTTTGGAATGAACTATAAGTGAAAGGATCTGATTCTCCTGCGGTCACCGTGTAACCGCCCGCACAGCTTCAACTCGGCCCGAAATGGCTTCTAAAATCCCCAGCGCCCGCACTTTGATTGGCATTTCTCCCACCAGCTACTGGGCATTGGCGGCGCTTTTCTCTCGATGTGATGCGGAGAATTGCGGGCGATCGGCGGAGGTTTCCAGCGCCTTCTGGTCCGTTGGACGGCGGCAGGCGGTCCGGCGCTATAGTACCTGTCCGCTGGCATTTCGTTGTTAAAAAACCTGTCGTTGCGGACTCGACGCGGTCCAAAACGAACTCGGTGTGGCTGCGTCTCCAGGTTGTCAAGATCCGCTCTCGGACACTCCGCATGTCCGTATTCCATCATTCACGTACTGCGCTGTCCCGTTGATACCGGGCATGGGTCTGCCATTGAAGGAGCGGCGAGAGCGGTGGCGGCTCTATAAAGAAGCGCAGCCCACCACTGCCAGTGTTAGAGAAACCGCGCGTGCGAATGACCATCGGCGCGCTACCTTCTTTGGAACGGGAGCGGTGCAAGCGCGTGCGTGTATACGGATGCGACGATACGGTGGCAACTCCGCTCGCGGGCCAAAGATAGCGCTCATAACGGCTCGAAGCTTCCCAGAAGCGAGCACAACAGTCTTTGCCTGTAAGCCTCAAGGAGAGCAGCGAGTGTTTGAAAATCAAACGCTGTCCGTTGTAACCCGTGGCTTCCCCCCAAGGTGGGACCAGTGGTTTCTTCTCAACGGTGCGAAACCATGAAACCGAGTGCACCACGGTGGCTCGCTCTCGCCAGGGGCCCTAAATATGCGAGGCGGCGAACCGCAACGCGTTAGCAGCAGAAGGGCGCGTCTCGGGGCGGGTGAGACTGCCCACGCTCCAGCAAACGCATTTCTGTTTTGCAGCTCTCTGCTTCAGCCTCGCACCAACTCACTACCCACCGGCTCACGCTCGACCAGCGCAGACACATCACATCCTTCAGGTCTCTCCCCGTCCATCCATCCAGGTATCAGACTTCGACCGACAGACAGGGACTGTGGAGAAATGGTCGCCAATGTGTCGACGCCCAAGAAGTGTCCGGCCAACGCGCGTAGCGCCAACAACATGCAGTCACCCGTGCTGATGTCGCCCATCTCGGTAGCGCATCGGGTAAGCTCCTGTTTCTCTACTTCCACCGCGCTTCAGGTTGCTTATCTGCTGCGTGTGAACCCCGGTAGAGCTCCATGTCGGACGGCGAAGGCACCAAGAAGGGCAGCAACTGGATGCGCGACCAGTGGGTGGCCAACCTGAAGAAGAAGCGCATGGCAAACGCGGACAACGGAGCGCCCAACGGAGGGCATGCCGTCTGCCAATGAAAGGAGCCACAGCAGCGTCCGCGTGTCGTCCGTAGGCGTCGGCATCACGGGCGACGGCGGGAACATCGCAGCGAGCCGTCGACACAACGCCGCACTGGAGAAGAACATCAACGCGCACCACCGCAACCAGCACAAGCACAGCCAGTTCGCGACCGTCGACGCGCCACTCATCATGAGCTCGCAGCTCGCCGACCACGACGCCATGGTGCGTTTTTGAACGAACGTAGAGCGCTCATTGCAGCGCGTTGCTGACGGTTCTCGTGTCTCTGACCAGGTCATGCAGCACCCGGCGATGATGTTCAACGACATTGGCTTCTTTGAGATCGAGTCGCAGTCGTTCGCGCACGTTTTCCCGGAGCCGAACGCTCAGCCGCAGGTTCCGCGCGCTGCGGAAGCGCCGACCAAGTCGCGCGCTCGGTCCGGCGGCAAGAGCGGCGCGCAGAAGAAGAACGCCAAGCCGTTGCTCAAGAAGCGCACGACCAACTTGATGCTGGAGGTGAACCAACCCAAGCCGCGCACGCCTCGCCGCAAGCTCAACACGGGCGACGCCTTCTTCGACGACTGCGAGGCCCTGTCGTCACCCGCTCCGACGGGTTCGAGTATGTTCATGGCAGCCAACGGTCGCCCCATGAGCGCGAGGTACTCGAGCGTCGGCACGCCGTCCAACTTCAACGTCGAGATCCGGCACATGTGGGGCCCAGAGTTCGACTTTGGCAGCACGGGGACCTCGTTCGCTGACACATTCCTGGACCTGCCGACGCCCAAATCGACCGAGATGCCGTTCGTGACGGCGTCCTGCCAGCCGTTCACGCCTGCACGGACGTCGGGCGGCGCCAAGAGCTCGGCCAAGGGCAAGAGGATGACCAAGAATGTCGACGACGACGCATCCGCCGCGCTGCTCGACCAGCCGCGGCTCATCCAGACGAGCAGCATCGAGCAGGAAGGGCTGAGCCACTTCCTCGAACAGACCAACCTCGATGGCACGAGCGGGAGCCACGGAGAAGAGCTCTTCCAGCTCATCGCGACGCCGAGAATGTCCAGCCCCCTCCGGCACCGTAGCAAGAGCCTCAACTCGGCGTCGCTGTCGCTGTCGTCGTCCTACGACTCGGCAGACTATGTGGGACACTCCAACTCGGTCGCGGCGGCGGCAGGCGCTGCGGTCAACGAGTGCTTCGGCAAGATGTCGCCGTCGCCGATGGGCAGCTCCAAGGCCGGGATGCTGTTCCCGACGCCCCGGGGGATCCGTCGGACGCCTCGCGGGTGGTACGCCGGCGACTTCAGTTTTGACCAGAAGGGCGGCGCGCCCGAGTTTGAGACGCTGCTGGACGAGTACAAGCTGTCGGACATCGACCAGGAGCTCGACAGCTTCTACCTGGACGCCATGGAGTCCCTGGGCGGCGAGCTCGACCTGTTGTCCAACTGAAGAGGGAGGAGAGTGTGCGGCACGTACAGTAGGAAAAGCGCGTGCATACTTCAAACCTCCGTTTTTGGCGTGGTGGATCTGTGCTCTTCAACATCATTGCAACCCTTCGCTCTCCAACGTGAGTTCTTTCTCAGTCGCTGCTCCAACCAAGCCACGCGCGTACGCTAACTAGGCAATAGAGACTTCATTTGCATGACGGACAAGGAGAGCGCCGGAGCTGGCAACACTCATCCAGGGGCCGAGGACCCGGCGCGAGTTGACGCTGATGCGTGTAAGTTCTTGGCCCGCTGGCGGTACGGACCGCATCCGAAGACGGATGACAGTGGTGACGACTGGGAATTGCCGGGAGTACGCTGGAACACTCAACCACGGGCGCTGCGTCACTGTGTGTGACGTGATGCGTGTCGAGGGGCGCACGTGATGTGTGTACGGTTTGGACGTGTAAATTACGTAGTTTATGCGCAAGGACCGTTATTTTCCCCTCCATTGTTGAGTAATATGTAATTTACATAGTAATATATATATATTACTTACACGCTGACACACGAGCCTCGGATTTGACTCGCATGGGACGTGAGCGGGACGGACCGCGGCCCAGGAAGCTTGCAGTAAACTCCCGCGCTCCGTCCGGACCGGCATGCATGCGGACCCTGGCCATTCAGCAATCTACCGCGGCGTCCACTCTCGTCCGGTAGTAAACGGACTCGAAGCCCATGGCCCCCACGGCCGCCCAGCCCGCGGATGCGGACGCATACGGCACGTTTGCCGGCCGCCGTCCGTCCGCGGTCCCGTCCGCGGTCCCGTCCGCGGTCCCGTCCAGCGACAGCGGACGCTCCTCCAAGCTGCTCCGTGCGGTCGGCCTGGTGTCCGCAATCGCCCTCGCCGGCTCGTGCTTGTCCTCGCTGTCGTCCGGTCCGGTCCCCACGTCCGCGCCGATCTCCGCGTCCACCACCACCGCCGTCCACAACGTGGAAACCATTGAGACCGTCGCTGCTCCCGCCTCGGGTTATCTGAGTCCGGCCGAGCAAACCTTCCTGGACGGCGTGGAGCGGCCCCGCATCCGCGAGTTCCTGCACGCGTACGCGAGCGTCCCGCACACGTGCGGCACCGCGCAGGACTACGAGACGGCGCTGTACACCAAGGCGCAGTGGGAGTCGTTCGGCCTCGAGGCCGAGATCAAGCAGTACGACACGCTGCTGTCGTACCCCGTGCGCCGCCGGCTCGCGTTCGTCTCGGCCGGAGCGGACGGCGCCGTCCTCATCGAGGACCTGAACCTGACCGAGGCGTCCGTCCCGGGGGACGCGTGCACGTCCGACCCGACGGCGCTGCCGCCCTTCTTGGGCTACGCGGCCACGGGCAACGTGACCGCGGGCGTGGTGTACGCCAACTTCGGCACGGTCGAGGACTTCCAGTGGCTGCTGGACCACAACGTGGCGCTCCAGGGCAAGATCGCGCTCGTGCGCTACGGCGGCAGCATGCGCAGCATTAAGGTGATGCTCGCGGAGCAGCACGGCATGGCCGGCGCGCTCATCTACTCGGACCCGAACGAGGACGGGTACGTGCAGGGAAAGGTCTACCCGGAGGGCAGCTTCCGCCCGGAGAACTCGTTTCAGCGCGGGTCCATCTCGTACCCGGCCGTGGCCCCGGGCGACCCGCTCACGCCGGGCTTCCCGTCCGTCCCGGGCGCGCCGTACCTCACGTACAACGAGATCAAGAGCAAGAGCGTGCCCGGCATCCCGGCGCTGCCGCTCTCGTACGGCCTCGCGCGCCAGATCCTGTCCAAGCTGGGCGGCACCCCCGCGCCTAACGACTGGCAGGGCGGGCTCGTGTTCACGGACGGCTACCACATTGGCAACGACCCGGAGAGCGAGGTGGTGCTGAACCTGGACCTGGAGATGGACAACCACGTGACGGCCATCTGGGACGTCATCGGCACCATCCGGGGCGACGTGGAGCCCGAAAAGGTGGTCGTGGTCGGCAACCACCGCGACGCGTGGGTCTGCGGTGCCGTGGATCCGAGCAGCGGGTCCGCTACCATGATGGAGATCGCGCGCGGTTTCGGCAGCCTGCTCCAAACGGGCTGGAAGCCGCGCCGCACCATCAAGTTCGGCTCGTGGGACGGCGAGGAGTACAACCTGATCGGCAGCACCGAGTGGGCCGAGGACAACGCCGAGCAGCTCACCAAGCACGCCGTCGCGTACCTGAATGTGGACCTGCTGGTGGGTCCACTCGTCGTCGCTAGCGGCGCGCCGTCCATCGCCAAGTTCGTGCAGGACACGGCCAGCCTGGTGCCCGCGAACGAGTTCTACGCCAACGAGCGCCAGGACGGCGCGTACGAGTCGCTTCTGGACCAGTGGCGCGGTCAGATGGCGCAGATGCGGGCCACGACGGGCGCGGGCTTCGCGGGGACGCTGGCGCCGGACCACCTGATCAACTTCATGGGCTCCGGGTCGGACTTCACGCCGTTCTACCAGCACCTGGGCGTCATCTCGGTCAACCTGGCCTTCGGACTGACCTACGCATCCTACGGCGTCTACCACAGCACCATGGACAGCATCATGTACATGGAGACGCAGGGCGACCCGCTGTTCGCGTCGCATGCGTCCATGGTCAAGTGGTGGGGCCTGCTGGCGCTGCGGCTCGCCAACGACCCGCTCATCCCGTTCGACTTCTCCACCTACGGCCTCGTGATGGCCAACGGCCTGGACGACTACGCCGCGCAGCTCAAGGCGCGTCACCAGAGCGACGTGGACCTGTCCAAGCTCCGCGGCGCCATCCAGCACTTCTCGGCCGCCGCCGACGCCTTCCAGGCCCAAACGAGCGAGCTGAAAGGGGACGCGGACGCCCAGCAACTGGCCAAGGCCAACGACAAGCTCACGCTGCTGGAGCGCCACCTGCTGTCCCCGTCCGGCCTGCCGCACCGCAAGTGGTACAAGCACGTGATCTTCGGGCCCGGGTACTACGCAGGGTACGCCGGCGCCGCCTTCCCGGGCATCGGAGACGCCATCGCGTTCGATGACAACAGCGCCACGATCCAGGAACACGTCGACGAGGTCACGCGCGTGGTGCAGAGCGCCGCCGACTTCCTGGCGCGGTGATTGGTACGAAGTAGGGCGTTTGGGGCGTTTTTGTTGGGTAAACGAGCGTTGAAGCGACAGCAACTGACCTGGTGAGACCGGTTGAGTGTATCAATCACGTGTACTGAATTACTGTAGCAACATGTGACGACTGACTCGGATGGGTTCACGTCTGACTCTGACGCATTTTCATTGGGTAAAATATTGAAATACAGTAGTATTTTTGACCAGTTAGATCAACTCGACTGTAGATTGGGGACGCAGGCGACGTCATCGGCCAGTCATCCTGGCAACATTTCGAACAAAAACGGGTCCGACTCCTTTTTCTGACTTCCTCCCCGGTAAATTACGGGACGTCATGCACATCAAACTGCAAGTAACAAAACTGGCAACAACATTCCCGGTAATGGAAGTAAAAAAAACACGAGAGCACCAGCATTCTCGCTGTAATATTCAGTAGTTTACCGACCGTTACGGTAAGGAATCACCCGTCCGCATGTTTACAGTATTTTCGCGCATCAACGCTGTCCGTTGTTGTTGTGTGTTCAACTCCGTCCGTCCGTCCGTCCATTTCGCAATCGGAGAGGCTGGTCGCACTCCCGTCCAGTTCGTCCCCATCGATGGCGTCCCCCTTCTCGTCCACGGGCCGCACGGACCCCGTGCTCGCGCGGACCGCGGCCACAAGCGACAGCGACGCCTACGGGACCTTCAATGCGTCCAATGCGCCTGCTGTGGCCCCCTCGACGCGCCACAAGGCGACGCTGCTGCGTGCCGCCGGCCTCACTGGCGCGCTGCTGCTCGCGGCCGTCGGCTGCCTCTCGTCGTCTTCCGCTCCGTCAGTGTCGGTGGCCAACGAGGTCGCCGTACCGACGGAGGCCGTGGAGACCGTGGCGGCCGCCGCCGGTGTTCCGAGTGCGGACGTGGCGGTGAGCAAGCTGAGCGAGGTGGAGCAGGCCTACATCGACGGCGTCGACGTCGCCCACATGCGCGAGTACCTGCACAAGTACTCGAGCACGCCGCACATCAGCGGGTCCAAGGGCGACTACGAGACGGCGCTGTACACGCTGCGGCAGTTCCAGTCGTTCGGCCTGGACGCCGAGATCGTCGAGTACTACACGCTGCTGTCGCTGCCCGTGAGTCGCCGCCTGGCCATCATCGAGCCTTCGGACGCCGCGCGCGAGCTCAACCTGACCGAGGCGTCGGTCGCGGGCGACTCGTGCACGACTGACGCGGACGCGCAGCCGCCGTTCCTGGCCTACTCGCCGTCGGGCAACGTGACGGCGCCCGTCGTGTACGTCAACTACGGCACGCAGGCCGACTTCGAGCTGCTGGAGCGCCGTAACGTGTCGCTGGAGGGCAAGATCGCGCTCATGCGTTACGGCGGCAACTACCGCGGGCTTAAGGTGCTGGCGGCGCTCGAGCACGGCATGGCCGCTGCGCTCATCTACTCGGACCCGCAGGACGACGGGTTCGTGCAGGGCCCCGTGTACCCGGAGGGTCCGTGGCGCCCGGAGGACTCGTTCCAGCGCGGCTCCATCTCCAACGACTGCGGCGACCCGCTCACGCCCGGGTACGCGTCGGTGCTCGGCAGCGAGCACATCCCGTACGAGAGCACGGCCAACACGAGCATCCCCAAGATCCCGTCGCTGCCGCTGTCGTGGGGCCAGGCCAAGCACATTCTGGGCGCGCTCTCGGGCAGCCAGGCGCCTGGCGACTGGCAGGGAGGCCTGACGTTCCCGGGCGGCTACCGCATCGGAGACGACGACGCGACCGTGCTGAACCTGGACCTCGTGATGGACAACAAGGTGGGGCCGATCTGGGACGTGGTCGCGACCATCCCGGGCGCCGTGGAGCCCGACCGGCAGGTGCTGCTGGGCAACCACCGCGACGCGTGGGTCTGCGGCGCCATCGACCCCAACAGCGGCTCGTCCACCATGCTGGAGGTCGCGCGGGGCTTCAGCAACCTGCTCAAGACCGGGTGGCGGCCGCGTCGCACCATCAAGCTCGCGTCCTGGGACGCCGAGGAGCAGGGCCTGCTGGGCAGCACCGAGTACGCCGAGCAGTTCGCCGACTCGCTGTCGGCGCAGGCCGTCGCGTACCTGAACGTGGACGCGATGCTCGGGCCGCTGGTCGGCGCCGGCGGCTCGCCGTCGATCGCCAAGCTCATGTTCGCCACGGCCGACGCGATCCCGGCCAACAAGTTCGACGGCAAGGAGCCCGAGGAGAAGACGCTGTACGAGCAGTGGCTGAACCAGGCGGCGGCGCGCAACTCGACCCTCGGAACGATCGGCCCGGAGCACCTGATCGGCGTGCTGGGCACGGGCAGCGACTTCGGCGCGTACACGCACCACCTGGGCATCGTGTCGTCCAACATCGGCTTCTCGCTCACGGACGGCGCCTACGGCACGTACCACAGCACCATGGACAGCGTCATGTACTCGGAGATGTTCGCGGACCCGCGGTACGTGACCCACGTGGCGACGGCCAACTGGTGGGGCCTGCTGGCGCTGCGCCTGGCGGACGCGGACGTGCTGCCCTTTGACTTCTCGACCTACAGCGTCGTCATGAGCGACGCGATCAGCGCGTTCGAGCCACAGCTGGCGGCCAACGGGCTCGCCATCGACTTCTCCGGCCTGCGGAGTGCCATCCAGAGCTTCGAGAGCAGCGCGAACGCGTTCCATGCCGAGCTCCAGGCGTTCCGCGAGCGAACGGATGGCCAGGACGAGCAAGAGCTGGCCAAGTGGAACGACAAGCTCGTCTTCCTGGAGCGGCACCTGCTGCTGGACGCCGGCCTGCCGCACCGCGACTGGTACAAGCACGTGGTGTTTGGCCCCGGCTTCTACGACGGCTACGGCGGCACGGCCTTCCCGGGCCTCGCGGACGCCATCGCGTTCAAGGACGACACCTCCGCCACCCAGGCGCACGTCGAGGACGTCGCGCGCGTCGTGCAGGGCGCGGCTCAGTTCCTCCTCGCGTAGAGAAATGCGCGAGCCGATTGGTGTAAGCGATGTGTCCAGCCTAATGCGCTAAGAGAGAGGGACTGTGAGTACAGAAGCAGTAGCTTAACGTGCCAATGAACCAGCATGGAGTGGGTAGACGTTGGCAGGATGAAGTTGAGGTTGAGGTTGACTGGTGAAGCACCGTTGCTAGTGCGAATGACTGGGATGAGAATGAAGAGACCGTCGCCTTTGCCCATCGACGTGGAGCGCGGAGGGAGCGAGCAGGAGCCGCGTCGACGCCAACATAACGCAACGGATCGATTCGTCACACGGATCAGGTTGCGTCAATGCGTGTACACTCATCCTGGTCGGATCGTAAACTAACGCGAAGCTTTCGGCGTAATTTTCAGTTTGACGCGCATCATCCACCCAACGCGCCGCTTGATGCGCATCAAGCGACGGGCTCATCAGACGGAGCGACGGAGCCCGCAGCGCTTCTCCCGAGCATGTAGAAGCCGCCGCCCCACTGTTCATTTTCGAATTGGAGCCGTCACAGCGCCATGACGAGTGTCCTGGGCACCAACGCGCCCTCTTCAGGCGGCGACGCCGACCGCTACGGCACGTTTCTCGGCGAGCGGCAGCCGCTCGCGGCGTCCTCTTCCTTCCAGACGCTCCGTGAGCCTTCCTCTTCAAGTGGCGGTCGCCTTCTGCGCGCTGCGGGTGTTGCGGGCGTGCTGCTGCTCACCGCTGGCGCCTACGCGGGCCGCATCTCGAGCATCACGACCGCTGATGGCGACTATGCGGCGACCACCAGCGCGTGGGCGGCGACCAACGTGGCTGCGGACGCTGCCGCATCCGTGAGCGCGGTCGAGCGCGCGTTCCTGGACGGCATCGACGCCGGCCGTATCCGCGAGAACCTGCACAAGTACTCGAGCGCGCCGCACAGCGCCGGCACGGAGCAGGACTACGAGACGGCGCTGTTCACCAAGCAGCAGTTCGAGTCCTTCGGCATCGACGCCGAGATCGTCGAGTACTACACGCTGCTGTCCAAGCCCGTCCGCCAGCGGCTCGCGATCCTCGAGCCGGCGGACGCCGCGCGTGAGCTCAATCTGACGGAGGCGTCGGTGTCCGGCGACGCCTGCACGAGCGACGCGTCGGCGCTGCCGCCCTTCCTGGGCTACGCCGCCACGGGCAACGCGACGGCCTCGGTCGTGTACGCCAACTTCGGCAAGCCCGAGGACTTCCAGTGGCTGCTGGACCACAACGTGACGCTCAAGGGCAAGATCGCGCTCGTGCGCTACGGCGGCAACTTCCGCGGGCTCAAGGTCATGGGCGCCGAGCAGCACGGCATGGTCGGCACGCTCATCTACTCGGACCCCAAGGACGACGGCTTCGTGCGCGGGCCGGTGTACCCGGAGGGTCCGTGGCGCCCCGAGGACTCGTTCCAGCGCGGGTCGACGCAGTACCTGTCGCTCGCGGGCGGCGACCCGCTCACGCCGGGCTTCCCGTCCGTTTCCGGTGCGCCGTACCTTAAGTACGAGGACACCAAGACGATCCCGCACATCCCGGCGCTGCCGCTGTCGTACGGCCAGGCCAAGCACATCCTCGCGTCGCTGGGCGGTCTGCGCGCTCCTGAGAGCTGGCAGGGAGGACTGACGTTCCCGGGCGGCTACGGCGTCGGCAGCGACGAGAAGACGGTTGTGAACCTGGATATCGAGATCGACAACCACGTGGGCGCCATCTGGGACGTGGTCGGCACCATCCCGGGCGCGCAGGAGCCGGACAAGCAGGTGCTGTTGGGCAACCACCGCGACGCGTGGGTCTGCGGCGCCATCGACCCCAACAGCGGCTCGTCCGTGCTGCTGGAGATCGCGCGCGGCCTCGGGGAGTTGCTGCGGACAGGGTGGAAGCCGCGCCGCACGCTCGTGCTGGCCTCGTGGGACGGCGAGGAGTATGGCCTGCTCGGAAGCACCGAGTACGCCGAGGACCACGCCGAGGTGCTTAAGCAGCAGGCCGTTGCATACCTCAACGTGGACAGTTTCACGGGCGCGCTCGTGTCGGCGAGCGCAAGCCCGTCGATCGCCGAGTTCCTGTTCCAGACGGCCAAAGCGGTGCCCGCGAACCAGTTCGTGGGCAACGAGACCGAGCACTCGCTGTACGAGCAGTGGGTCAAGCAGGCGGCGGCTCGGCGCGAGCGCGTGGGGCACGTGAGCGACGGCACGCTGGCGCCGGACCACCTCATCTCCTTCATGGGCTCGGGCTCGGACTTCACGCCGTACTACCAGCACCTGGGCATCGTCTCGGCCAACCTGGGCTTCTCGCTCCACGACGGCGCCAACGGCGTCTACCACAGCTCCATGGACAGCATCCCGTTCTCGGAGAAGTTCGCGGACCCGCGCTACGCGACGCACGTGACGGCCGCGCGGTGGTGGGGACTGCTCGGGCTGCGGCTGGCGGACGCCGACGTGCTGCCGCTCGACTACTCGACCTACGGGCTCGTCATGAGTGAGGACCTGGCGGGCTTTGAGGCGTTGATCGAGGAGGCCCAGGGCGCCCAGGTGGACTTCTCGACGCTGCACAACGCCATCGCGTTCTTCAGTGAGGGCGCCGCCAACTTCCACGCGCAGCTCGCGGGAGTCGACGGGCAGGGGGACGCCAAGGTGACCGCCGCGTGGAACGAGAAGCTGGTGCTGCTGGAGCGCCACCTGTTGCTCGACGAGGGCCTGCCGCACCGCCCGTGGTACAAGCACGTGATCTTCGGGCCCGGCTTCTACGAGGGCTACGCGGGCACGGCCTTCCCGGGCATCTCGGACGCCATCGCCTTCCACGACGACGCCCAGACCGTCCAAAAGCACGTGGACCAGGTCGCCGACGTCGTGCGCCGCGCCGCCGAGTTCCTGCTTTGAGCAGAGACAAGTTGAAGCTGTCCTTGATCGAGTTGAAGTGGGCTCTTTCTGCTCCACTTTCGAAGAGAGGAACAAGGAGATTTTGACGTTGGTCCGTTGATGACTACTGTGCCATGCACCCTAACAATGGCACGCTCCACCCGTTGATCAACATGCATTTCGCTCCGTAATGAACTGATACAGCAGTAGCCCGTCAACGCGCTCTGAAGGCTCCACTAGGTGATGACGCCGCCGACGACGACGCCCGCTGGCTCAATGAGCGCGAGGAAAGAGGGTGGGATGACTCTCTCACATGCTCAGCAGGCGCTTTGCCCACTCATCATGCAGCGGTCCGGAACCGTGGCGCATCTACCACACTGCCGAGCAGCTGCACCTTCATGTTGTGCAATCTCCATCTCCCTTGGTCATGCGTGACCACACCGTGATCTCTTCGGTGCTCACTCTTCAACCGGCGCCGCAGTAACGACCTTAACGCTGTACACGTTTAGCGACGCGTCCACTCCGGAGGTGGCAACATGGAGAGCGAGCGGTACGGCACCTTTGCCGGGCACGACAGCAGTCGCAGCGACACTGGCGCTCTCATCAGGGACCGGCCGAGCTCACGGACGTCGAAACTCGTGCGTTATGCGCTGGCGTTGGGCGCGGTCGGCGCCGTGGCGGCGCTCGCGTGGACTGGCGGCAGTGCTGTTCCCGTTGGTGTGACGTCTCCGCAGTTGGGAATGCTGTCCACTGCAAGCTCTGCCGAGACGACGACCGACGTGGAGCGGCAGTTCCTCTCGGGCGTCGACCGCGGCCGCCTGCGCGACTTCCAGCACAAGTACTCGAGGTGAGTGCGACGATATCAACGCCATCAATCCTATCGCCATGCTGACCGCGTCTGATGCGACTGCGTCAGATCGCCGCATGTGGCTGGCACACAGCAGGACTACGAGACGGCCGTGTACACTGCGCAGCAGTTCGAGGCCTTCGGGCTCCAGGCCGAGATCAAGGAGTACTACACACTGCTGTCGACGCCCGTGCGCCACCGCCTCGCGATCGTCGAGCCCGCAAGCGCCGCGTGGGAGATCAACATGACCGAGGCGAGCGTTCCGGGCGACGCCTGCACGTCGGATGAAGCAGCACTGCCTCCGTTTCTGGCCTACTCCGCCACGGGCAACGTGACTGCCTCGGTCGTGTTTGCCAACTTTGGACGGCCCGAGGACTTCCAGTGGCTCGTGGATCATAACGTGACGCTCAAGGGCAAGATCGCGCTCGTGCGCTACGGCGGCAACTACCGCGGGCTCAAAGTTATGGTCGCGGAGCAGCACGGCATGATCGGCGCGCTCATCTACTCGGACCCGAAGGAGGACGGCTTTGTGCAGGGTCCAGTGTACCCGGAGGGTCCGTGGCGGCCTGAAGACTCGTTCCAGCGCGGTGCTGTCATCTTTCTGTCTCTTGCAACGGGCGACCCGCTGACGCCCGGGTTTGCGTCGGTGCCTGGGGCGCCGTACCTCAAGTACGAGGACGCCAAGACGATCCCGCACATCCCAGCATTACCGCTGTCGTACGGTCAAGCGCAGCACATTCTCGCGTCACTCGGCGGCCTTCGAGCGCCTGAAAGCTGGCAGGGAGGATTGTCGTTCCCCAGTGGCTACCACATCGGTGATGACGCGGAGACGGTCGTCAACCTCGACGTGGAGATGGACAACAAGGTGAGCGCGATCTGGGACGTCATTGGCAAGATCCCGGGCAAGAAAGAGCCCGACCGCCAAGTGATTCTGGGCAACCACCGCGACGCATGGGTCTGCGGTGCCGTGGATCCCAGCAGTGGGTCGGCAGCGCTGCTGGAGATCGCTCACGGGCTCGGCGAGCTTCTCAAGACGGGGTGGAAGCCACGCCGTACCATTGTGCTTGCTTCGTGGGACGGGGAAGAGCCCGGCTTGCTGGGCAGTACGGAGTATGCGGAGGACCTGGCAGAGGAGCTGAAGGAGCAGGCGGTCGCTTACTTGAACGTCGACGCGATGCTGGGTCCGCTCGTCTCCACGGGCGGCACTCCGTCGATCGCCGAGTTCCTCATCCAGACGTCCAAGGCCGTGCCCGCCAACACGTTCTACGGCAACGAGACGGAGAAGACGCTGTACGAGCAGTGGGTCAAGCAAGCGGCGGCGTATGGCAGCACCGAGGGCACCCTCGGGCCGGACCACCTAATCACGCTTCTCGGTTCTGGCACAGACTACACGCCGTTTTACCAGCATTTGGGCATCATCTCGGCCAACATCGGCTTCTCGCTCGCGTACGCAGCCTACGGCGTCTACCACAGCAACATGGATAGCCTCATGTACTCGGAGAAGTTCGCCGATCCGCTGTACGCCACCCACGAGACGACCGCGCAGTGGTGGGGACTGCTTGGACTCCGACTGGCGGACGCTGGCGTGCTGCCGTTCGACTTCTCGACGTATGCGCTCGTCATGCGCGAGGACCTGGCGTCGATTGGGCCGCAGATTTCGGGCCAAGTGGACTTTTCAGGCCTTCACGCGGCAATTTCGCGGTTTGAAGAGCAGGCGAGCGGGTTCAAGGCTGGTCTGACGAGCGCCGTGCAGTCAGGCTTGAGCGTCGAGTCAGACGCGGTGGTGGTGCGCAAGTGGAACGACAAGATGGTGCAACTCGAGCGGTATTTGATCTCCGACGCGGGCCTGCCGCACCGCACGTGGTACAAGCACGTGATCTTCGGCCCCGGGTTCTACGAAGGCTACGCGGGCGCGGCCTTCCCGGGCATCTCCGACTGCATTGCGTTCCACGACGACGCTGACACAACTCAGAAGCACGTGGACGAAGTTGCACGCGTGGTCAACGAGGCCGCTGCGTTCCTAGCGTCCGATTGAATGGGCTGGGTTAAGGAAGCTGTCAGCGTGATCGTCGACAAGGAAGCTTGACAGTTATCTTTTGAACGTAGGTCGCACCTTAGGTGCGATATGCTCGTCGACCGCATTTGCGGGTCGTTCGAACATACGTCGGGCGATCGATCCGTCCCGACCGGACTCACCACCGTGCGTGTCAACTTGGCTCTTCAACATGTAAGTAAAAAAAGGTAAGTTTCATCGAGACCGAAAATAACTGTCCGCCTGTAAAAAAAATAAAAATGATTATGCATGTAATTTACGAATGGGGAATGTAATTTACGCTTCCAAATCGTTCACACGCATCACGTGCAACCTTGACACACATCACGTCCCACAATGACGTTGCAGCCGCATGGATCATGGCATGATCGAGTGTGTACACGTCCCGCTCCGGCAGCTCATCAGCCCGTCACCATCTTTGAATGCGGCCCGCGCTGTCGATGGACTCGACATTTACACGCATCAACCCCTGGGACGTCAACCGCGCGTGGTCATCGGCCCCTGGATGAGTGTTGCGCAGTGCAGTCCACTACAGTGTAAAAACCTCCAGTCCGGCAGTGCTGGGCTTCAATCACGTCCTGCACGTCAAAGTGCACTTGTCCGGGATCACAACCAAGCAATTACTGTTCTGCACGTGGACGATCGTGTCGACCACGCATGGGGAGCGCCTTGCCATCCATCCACACAGTGAGTGACGAGGCAATGCAAGCACGAAGATCATGGGCAAAAGTCTCCAAAATCGATTAGTTTCTTCAAAACCTGGACGCGTCTCAATGGATAGACACGAGGCGTAAGCGACAAGTGCAACCGACCGGTCGCTAGATGGGAGACGATCTTTAGTCGGTCGGTCCAGTATAGGTTGTGACACTCGCCTCGGCGATTAGGCGGCGACGAGGAAGGCGGCGGCGCCGCGCACGACGTCGGTCAGGTCGTCGACGTGCTTCTGGATGGTCTGCGCATCGTCCCCGAACACGATGGCGTCCGAGAGGCCGGGGAAGGCCGTGCCCGCGTAGCCTTCGAAGAACCCGGGGCCGAAGATGAGGTGCTTGAACCACGGGCGGTGCGGCAGGCCGGCCTCTGACGTCAGCTGACGCTCCAGGCGCACGAGCTTGTCGTTCCAGTACGTGGTGGCGGTCTCAGACATCGTCTCGCCGACGGCGAAGTCGACCACGCGCGCCTGGAAGAGCTCGGCGTTGGCCGAGAACTCGCCGATAGCTGCATGCAGCTTCTCGTAATCGACGGCGCGGCCCAAGGCGGCCGTCTGCTCCTCGAAGCCCGCGAGGTCCTCGCGCATGACGAGCCCGTACGTCGTGTAGTCGAACGGCAGCACCTGGTCGCTCGCGAGACGCATGGTGAGCAGACCCCACCACTTGGCCGTCGTCGTGTGCGTCGCGTAGTGCGGGTCGCCAGCCTTCTCCATGTACATCAAGCTGTCCATGGTGCTGTGGTAGACGCCGTACGAGGACGCGCCAGGGAAACCGAAGCCCAGGTTCGCCGAGATGATGCCCAGGTGCTGGTAGAAGGCAGTGAAGTCCGTGCCGGAGCCCAGGAACGCGATCATGTGGTCCGGACCCAGCGTGCCGTCGCTCGTGATACCAAGCGCACGCTCCTTCTCCAGGCGTGACGCCGTCTGCGACGCCCACTGGTCGTACAGAGTCGCAAACTCGAGGTGCTCTTCGCCGTAAAACGAGTTGGCGGGCACGAGCTTGGCCGTGTCCTGCAGGAACTTGGCGATCGACGGCGTGCCGCCCGTCGCCACGTTCGGTCCGTACACGAGGTCCACGTTGATGTAGGCCACAGCGCGCTCACGCAGCATCTCTGCCTGGTCCTCGGCGAACTCCGTGCTGCCGAGAAGACCATACTCCTCGCCGTCCCACGAGCTGATGACGATCGTGCGGCGCGGCTTCCACCCGGTCTTGAGCAGCTCGCCGAGGCCACGTGCAATCTCCATCATGACCGCGGAGGCGCTCGACGGGTCGACGGCGCCGCAGACCCACGCGTCGCGGTGGTTGCCGATCACGACGATCTGCTCGGGCTCCTCGCTGCCCTCGATCGTGCCGATGACATCCCAGATCGGTCCGATCTTGTTGTCCATCGTGAGATCGAAGTTGAGCACGGTCTTCTCGTTGTCGCCGATAAAGTACGCGCCGTCCTCGGGGCCCGAGAGCTGGCCCGACAGCCCGCCCTGCCAGCTCGCAGGAGCGCGGGACCCTTCGAGTGACTCGAGAATGTAGGTGGCTTGCGCGTACGACAGCGGCATCGTGGGGATATGCGGGATGGCCTCGCACTCGTCAATGCTCCGATACGGCGCGCCAGGAAGCGACGCGAAGCCCGGGGTAAGCGGGTCGCCACCGTAGAGCGAGTTGTACTGCACAGATCCGCGCTGGAACGAGTCCGCCGGTCGCCACGGACCCTCCGGGTAGACAGGGCCGACGACATAGCCGTCGTCCTTGGGGTCCGAGTAGATGAGCACGCCGGCCATGCCGTGCTGCTCGGACGTCATGACCTTGAGCCCGCGGAAGTTGCCGCCGTAACGCACGAGCGCGATCTTGCCCTTGAGCGTCACATTGCGCGCCAGAAGCCAGTCAAAGTCCTCGGGGCGACCGTAGTTGACGTACACGACAGACGCCGTCACGTTGCCCGACGCCGAGTAGGCCAGGAACGGCGGCAGCGCCGTCTCGTCGCTCGTGCAGGCATCGCCAGGAACTGACGCCTCCGTCAGATTGAGCTCCCGCGCGGCGCTGGCCGGCTCGACGATGGACAGGTGGCGGTGCACGGGCACGGACAGCAGCGGGTAGTACTCCTTGATCTCGGCCTTAATGCCGAACGACTCGAGCTGCTCCGCCGTGTACACGGCCGTCTCGTAGTCCTGCTTGCTGCCCGCCGGATGCGGCACGCTGGCGTACGCACGGTGGAACTCGCGGATCTTGTCCGTGTCGACTTCGCGCACAAACGCCTTCTCGAACGCCGACAGGGCGGCTTCGTCCTCGCTCTCCTTGACCGCCACCGTCTCCACACTCGGCGCCTTCTCGCTCTTGGCGTCCGTCTGGACGGGCAGGTCCTCCTTCGCCGCGACAGCTGGCTGAGCCGGTGAGGTCGTGGAGCTCTGCATCATCATGTAGCTGGCGGCCAGGATCATGAGCCCGGCGAGCCCCAGCGCGCGGAAGATGGCGGCGTGCTGGCGCAGGTCGCTCGCGCGCAGGCGGCGGTCGCGGCGGCCGCGAGGGGACGGGACGCGCACGGGCACGGTCGCGTCGTCCTCGCGGGCGCCGAACGTGCCGTAGGCGTCGCCTGCGGCCGCGCGCGGAGACGAGAGCGGCATCATGGAGCTCGCGTCCTTTCCCGATGTGCTAGTCGCAAGTCAAAAGGCGGAATGACCAAGGCATGGCGCGCTTCTGTGTAGAATAACTTACGGAGGGGGTATCTAGGTAATTTACAACGTAACTATTGTGTAACCTGGATCGCAATCAATACAAACTCAAGTGAAATGGGACATGTTGAGGCGGGTAAGTTATAAATGTAGCTTTCCGATAGTTTACTTCACTCCCGGATCTGATCCTGATGTGCTCGAGGATGAGTGTGCTTGGTGCACAGAAGGTCCGACGGAATGCATTCCCACCAATCAAAATGTATCAAGCAAGATATGACCATTTTATTGGCTGAAATATGGTGTTGTAACCAAATGTAACCGTAACCCCTTGATAAAGTTGACGCTCTTGTTTCATCAACTTGATCGAGTGAACACAGTGCGCGAACCTCATCACGGTGTCACCACAGGTTCGGACGAACACAATCCGATTATGGAGTCTGCCGCGGCGGCTACGGCGCCGTCTTCAGCGCGCGATGGCGAGGACCCGAACGTGCAGCTGGGCTTCCGCACGGAGGACCTGAACGCCGAGGCGCCGCCCAACCTGTTCATGTTCCCGCGCACCTTCCTGGACCGGCACCTGCTCTTCGACAAGACGGGCGTGCGGCCCTTCCTGCCGGCTTACCCGCCGCAGGTGCTGCAGTGGGTGCAGCCCAACCCCATCACCGAGTCGTGCGCCGGCAAGTTCCTGCTCTCGGCCGTCGTCGGTATGTCTCTCTAGCTCAGTCGACCACCGCCTCTGCTCGGAGCTCGGCCTCTAACTCGTTTGCTAACCGTGGCGATAGGGTACGGCATGGGCAACCTGTTTGGCCTGGTGCTGGGAAGTTACGAGGGCATCACGCCGCCCATTCCCGTCCCGGGCCAGCGCGAGCTGCCCAAGGTGCCGTGGCGCGAGTCCATGTCGGCGTCCTGGCGCGTGACCGCCGGCAAGTGCCGCTACTGGGGCAACAACTTCCTCGTCATCTCCGGTAGGTTATCCAACACGGTCATCATCCACAGTGGATTGGAACGGGATCTAACTAACGCGTGTTGCTTCTGGTCCAGCCATGTTCTCGGGACTCGAGTGTGCGGCGGAGAAGGCGCGCGGCCGCCACGACCTCGGTAACGAGCTGATCGCGGGCTGTGCGACGGGCGCGGCGCTCGCGGCCGGCCAAGGCTACCAGGCCCAGTGCCTCGGCTGCGCCGGCTTCGCCGCCTTCTCGTACGCGATCAATTACTTCACGGGCGGCCGGTTCTAAGCAGCTCATGGGGAAATTAAAGTAGAAGTATACGACGCTCGTGACGGTGGTGTAAGCGTTCGTTTGGATGGTACAAGTTCATGTTGGGCGTGTTGGGTGGGCATGTTACGTGCATTCAGCAGCACTGACAACGTTCGTGGCTGCGCCGACTCAGCAAGGATCAAGCCTCGAAGCGTATTCAACTCGCTGTCCACTGCATCAGGTCGCCATGAAGCCGCCGTCGACGAGCAGGTTGACGCCGTGGATATACCGCGTGTCGTCCGACGCGAGGAACACGACCGTGTTGGCCACGTCCATGGCCTTGCCGGGCGTTTCGGCCGGGATGCGGTTGCTGGACGACGGCGCGAGGCAGTCGTCGCGGCTGATAGAGTCGTCGATGAAGCCGGGGGCGACGGCGTTGCAGATCACGCCGCTGGCCGCGTACTCGGCCGCGATCTGCCGCGTCAGCTGCACGACCGCCGACTTGCTCACGCCGAACGTGAAGTGGCCCTGACGCGCGACCATGCCATGCATGGACGACACGTTCACAATGCGACCGCGCACGTCGCCATTGTCCTGCGCCAGCATCTGCTGCACCGCACGCTTGCAGCTCAGGAAGACCGCCTTGGCCGACACGCCCATGGCTTCATCCCACGCCTTCTCGTCCAGATTCACTAGCGAGACCGCCTTGGAGCCGCTGCCGGCGGGCACGGGCACGCAGTTGACCACAAAGTCGATGCGCTTGAACTTTTTGACAATGTCGGCGTACGTGGCGTCAATGAAGCTCCAGCTGTGCAGCTCACCAACGAACAGCTCGACCTCCGCGTCCTTGATCTTCTGGATCTGCGCGAGCACCGCGTTGGGCTGCTCCGCGCTCTTGTCGCCGACGATCGCGAGCTTGGCGCCTTCCTTGGCCAGCCGAACCGCGATGAGCTGGCCCAGACCCGAGTTACCGCCCACGACGACGCCCACGCGGCCCTTCAGCCGCTCCCCGCTCTTGGCGCCCGTCTAAGGGGTGACAACAAGCACAGATGAGCCCCATCACGTTAGTCGCGAGGTCGATGCAGCGTAAGTACATCACCACAAGAAAACGGGACGCACCACGGACGCGACGGCCTGCTCGGCGCGCGCGGCGTTCTTCTCGTCGTTGAGCTTGAGCGCGCGCGCGATCTCGGCGGGCGTGAGGCCCTTCTTCTCCAGGAACTGCAGCCGCTCCGACAGCGGCGTGTCCTGCACCTTCGGGTGCTGCAGGAAGCGCACGCCCTGCTGCACGAGCTCGTCCCGCACCGACGACATGTTGAGGAGGCTGTTACTGGGATTGGAAGCGGCGAGGGCGTGGGCTGCGGGCGCTTCTGGGGGCGGCGGCGGCGGAAGGAGAAATGGCCACAGCGTCGGCGTGGTTCTTCCGGTTTTGCACTCGGGCTTTTGTTGACGTGTGCGAACGCAATACAGGCAATGTCATTGGCTAAAACGATTTGTTTTTACATTATTGGATTGGTGTAAAAAGCAACTTCAATTTCATATTTGAGCGAATCAAAAACGCATTTACATTTAATTTTAGCGAATCAGGACATCGATTCGACTTTGATTGGTGGAAAGTGGAACTCATGTGTGCCTGCCATTCAAAACGACAACAGGCGCGACCAGCTCATTGCTACCCAGCATTTGCCACTCGAAGTGTGTTGGATTGCTGCGCTGCTGCTGCCTGCACGCGTTCCGGGACGGCTGCGACAGGATGCGCGTGATTGTGGGCGACGAGACGGGTCTCCTCAAGTCGATCGAGCTGGAGAAGAATGAGCAGCGCGTGATCTCGAGCCGCAAGGTGCTGCAGGCGCGCGCGCGCGGCGTGCAGCGCATGTGCTGGTACGAGGACGAGAACGAGGACGCCAATTGCCGCGAGAACGTGGTGATCGGGCGCGCCAACGGCATCGTCGAGAGCTACTATGCCTCGCACGGGAAGGACAAGAGCGCCGAGCGCGAGGCGAACTGGTCGTTCGAGACGGGCGCCGCCGCCGGCAAGTGCGCCGGGCTCGACATGCTGCAGCGCTACGGCTCGGTCGTGCGGTGCTCGGACGCCGGCGACGTGGTCGTCAAGAACTCGCTGAGCAAGGGAAACCCCGCGACGTTCAACGTGGGCGGAGACATTGAGCGCATGCGCGTGGAGCCGTCGCAGCAGACGGCGATCGCGGTCGGCGGCAAGGAGCGCGACCTGGCCATTTGGTCGCTCGAGAAGCAGGAGGTGCTCTTCCGCGCCAAGAACGTGTCGCACGACAAGCTCGACATGCGCGTGCCCGTGTGGGTCAAGGACTTCCGGTTCCTCTCGCAGGGCAACAGCAACGGCCACCGCGTCGTCGTTGGCACGGGCTACCACCACGTGCGCCTCTACGACACCAACACCAAGCGGCGGCCGGTGCAACAGGTTGAGTTCGGCGAGTACCCGATCAACGCGCTGTGTGTGTCGCCCGACGAGACGCGCGTGTTCATCGCGGACACGACGGGCAACCTGGACATCCTGGACCTCCGGACGCTCAAGCACATGGGGCGGTGCACGGGTCCCGTCGGGGCCATCCGCGACATCGCGTGCCACCCGACGCTGCCCTACGTCGCCGCTGTCGGTCTTGACCGCATGGTGCACGTGTTTGACATCAACACGCGCAAGTACCAGCACACAGTGTACGCCAAGCAGCGCCTGAACACGGTGCTGTTCTGCAACGACGGCGTCAAGGACATCCCTGTGAGCGCGATGGACGAGCCGGCCAAGAAGAAGCGCAAGGGCGACGACGACGAGGAAGAGGTCGATTTCAACGACGATGAAGAGGAGGAGGAGGAGATGTACGAGGGGCTGGAGATCAGCGACGAAGAGGAAGAAGACGACGACGATGAGGACGATGAGGACGGAGACGAGGAAGACAGCGACTAGAGAGCACTGCGTTCCCGCCGAAGAGCAAATGCGTGCAACCACGAAATAGATCTGTTTTTATTATGCTCACTGTCTACCGGCAACTGTAATGCCCTCTCGCGTCGAATGCATCATCACCGGTGAGAACACGAACTCTGGGCGCGTATCCACGCATTAAGGCGGCATATACAATGTATTCACTCCGGCAGAATGAAAGCAGCGGCGTCTCGTCCTGTTGGACCATAGAACAACTGACAGAGCGCCTCGGCGTGGCCCTTGTCTAGGAGGAGATGCGGTTGTGGAGTGCCTTGCCGCGGTGGTTGAACACGTGGAAGTCGGGGCTCGAGATGACCGACGCCAGCGACCTGAGCGCGGCAGCACACGCAGCGTTAGATCAACAACAACAAGGGCGACGAAGGCTACGCACGTGCGCTTCTACCTGGAGTAGAGCGACTCGCTCGAGCGGATTGGCAGGAACTCGCCCGACGTGAGCAGCACGCCCACCAGCGAGATGAGGAACGACAGCACGAGCTCCACGATGACCTGAAGCGACGAGAGATCAATCAGACCAGTTAATCGTACGTGTGTTTTGACGCATGGCATCTCGCCAAGAAGTCTAGCGCGGCACGTACGGCGAGCGGCGGCATCTGCGCGTCCGAGACCTCCGCGAGTTTCACGTACGACTCATCTGGCGGGTCGACGAGAAAGACGGCACATAAGTCAGGTTAGCGCTCGCGTGCAGAGACGAGAAATGTACCAAACGGAGCGCAATGAACAGGAGAGACGCACACTGCACCGAGTAGTAGCCCGCGTGCAGCAGCAGCGCCGTGCCGACCGCGATCAGGAACTTGCCGACCAGTGCCATCTTCCAATTTCCTCGGCTGTGCGTTGGCAACAACGTGGCTCTGGTGAAAAAAGACCCCCTTCTGCGAAAACGGGTGGGTTTTCAAATGTTGAAAACCCATGGCTCATCTCAATACTTTAATCAAAATAATAAATAGCTGGTTGACCCGTCGATGTATCCTGCCCAACGGCCTATCCCACCTACAAGAATGCACCTGGAGTTTGGGTCAACGAGATAGAGGCAAAAAAAGAAGCCGCCGCGCCCCAAAATGAAGTTCTGGGGTCGAAGTAGCTCGGCGTCAAGCGGGTTGGGCGCCAACCCACCGCCTGCGCCAACCAGATCCAACGGGGCGGAGGCCAGCGGGGCGGCCAGGGCCGCGCTGGCCTCGCTGGCGACGCCGCCGTCGTACGTGCTGTCGGAGCAGCGGCGCAACGAGCTGCTGCTGGCGGCGCGCGCGAACCGCGTCTCCTGGATCGACGGGCTGGACGAGGCGCGCGTCAAGCAGGAAATGGGCGCCGCACCGCTGAACCTGGCGGCTAGTCTCCCCCGCGGCGCACAGCTGTCGTCGCACTGCCAGGAAGCGCTCGAAGAGATCGGCGGTGACATGCAGCTGCTGCTCTCGAACCTCGAGCAGCTAAAGCAGAAGATCATACCCAACGGCGAAGTCGACGCCATCGACGGCGACAACAGCCCTGCTACTAGCAGCGCTACCATCGGCGGCAACAACGCGGAGAGGTTGCCGTATCGCACACTGTTCCACGATCTCAAGGACCAGCGCGACAAGCTGGAGCGGTGGCAACGGGCGCACTCGGTGGATGCGGTGCGCCTCTTGCGCGAGAGCCGCCTGAGTGCGCGCGACAAGGAGATGATCTTCCTCTTGGCCTTCCAGGAGCTCGTAGCGTTGCTCAAACACCCTGGGGCAGCGGAATTTGTGTACCAAATCCAGACGTTCGTCAAGAAGTTCGGCAAGTGGGACCTGCCGCAGATGCTGCGTATGCGCGCGACTCGCGATCGCCCGGGCGGACACATCCACGCATTCATCGACAAACTGGTGCAGCAGCTCCGGCATAACAAGAAGCTCGCGGCACTTGTTGCCCGTGAGATGCAGTTCCTGAGCATGCGCGACGAGCTTGGCGGCGACCTACTGCACGAAGTGCTCGAGGCGTTCTTGATGGAGAAGGTGTACTCTCGCGCATTGACTCCAACTCCCGATGCTGCACGCCAAGACGAGGCGCTTCACATGCGCCTCAAATCGCTGGGATTTGTCAGCTTTCGCCATTTGGATCTGCCGATTCCACGGTCGAAAGAAGAGCAGCTTGCGTGGGAGCAGCTTGTCGAGCAGCTGCGTAGTTTGGTGCTGTTTGTGAGCCCGCGGCGCAAAATGGACTGCGTGCTGCGCGTTTGTCAGGATCTGACGACGCTGCTGTCTCGTCAGCACCCGGCGGGGCGCCTGCCGTCAGCAGACGAGTTCCTGCCGGGACTCATCTACCTCCTGCTGCGTGCCAACCCGCGCGAGCTCAAGCGGAACGTGAACTTCATCCTCGAGTATCGCAGCCAGTCAAAGCTCGTGTCTGAGCCTGGGTACTTCTTCACACACCTCGTCTCCAGCGTCGCGTTCCTGGAAGAAGTGAACGGCTCCCTGCTAACCATATCGCCCGAGGAGTTTGAAGAAGGCTTGAGGAGAAGCAAGCAGGCGATGGTGAAGGAGATCCAGACCACGTCCGCGCATGACAGCAGTAGCAACAGTCGCTCCGCTAGTAGCGACAGCACCAGCGCGAACCAGTCGAGAGAGACGCTGCAGCAAAAGCTCGACCACGGAGACGTGATTGTGAGTGGCGAGACGCCGCACGTGCCCGACATCCTTGAGATCCGCGCCAAGCGAGTCGCCCTATGCGAACAACTAGATAGATAAGTGAGCGCGCGTGGGACATCATACAGTAAAATGTGGATGACGCGTGACGTTGTCAACGTAACTGGTTCTCAGGTCGATTATCTGGTGCGTGAAAGTTCACCGATGTGAGTTCTGGACGCGGTCTAGAAGTATGAAGAGTCTACATGAAGACGCTTCATACCCACTCGTTGCGGACACGACGAGGCCTGCCATTGATCATGATGGTCTCAGGCAGTGTATCAACCTCGTCGGTGCCGCGCTTGTCTTCAACGAGCCGCGGACTCTGCTGACTCTCACGCGGATCGCCTTTAGGCTCTGTCTTGTTGTCGGGACTGCGTCGCGTTGTCCACGCCTGCATCTCGCGCCGCACGACCATCCAGCGCGCTCGCGCGTGGACCACCACGGCCGTCACCGTCGCCTGCAACTCGCTCGTCAGGCGTTGAAGCCTACCGGGGAGCGAACGCTTGCGCGCTATGGTGGATGGTCGCTCCGAAGGCGACGGCTGCTGTTTGTGGGCCTCGCTCGGCTTCTTAGCATCTCGGCACCGCGACCAGAAGCTCGATCGTCGCCGCGACAGACTCCTCGTCGCTGGATTTCTCTCGGCTGCTGCGACGTCCTGATGCTCGGGTCGCTGCAGCTGGAACGCGCGGAGCACACTCGCGCCGCACGCGTTCACGTGGCGCAGCATGGCGGGCGCGTTGGCAGCGAAGACCTGCCGCCAGCAGCAGCCACGAACGCCTTCTTCCGCCTTCTCCGCGACTCGGTGCTCAAGTCGCCGCCGATTGTGCGGAAAGGGAGGCAAGGCAACTCCATCGCGCGCGAATAAGAAGACGAGACGACGCCATCGACGGTAGTTGACCCGGCCGTGGTGCCATTTTCATCCGCCGCTGACGCATTGCGCTTCAACCTACGGACCGTGGCTCACCGCGTTAAATGAGTCATGTCCGGAGCTTTCCGTCTATCTAACTGTTGTTGTCCATACACGTCTGTCAACGTGACATATTTCAAACGGGACACCATTTTTCAGAGTGATGGTCATGAGGGGAGAGCGAGCAGCACCGCCGATGGGCGGAAAACCCCGCGCAGTTACCGTTCTTCATCCCAGAACCCAAGTCATTAGTACAGGTCGAGAAAGGACGGCGGCACGCCCATTGTCGTACAGGCTGCAAGTATGGATGGGGCGGAGTCGATGCAGGCGCAGATCAACAAGGCAATCGCCGCGGGCTGTCTGCAGACGGTCATGAGCCTCGTGCACCCGGAGCTGACCAAGTACGTCGAGTTCCAGCGCGCGCGGGTGGCGCGGGCCGACAGCAGCAGCAGCAACAGCGCTCCCGCGGCCCACGGGCGGCGGCAAAACCGGTATGAGGGCGCGGGTTGCGGGGCGGACGAGAGCGGGTCGGTTGCGATGCATGCCGACCAGCAAACGGACATCTCCACGCAGCTCAAGTACCTGCGCGACCACTGGCGCTCGCACCTGCGCTACCACGGGGGCGACCCACAGCTGCCGATGATTGTACACCGCGCGATATTGTACCGCAACAAGGTGTCGCACCAGAGCGCCATGACGCTGCAGCAGTACGAGGAAGCGATCTCGACATATGAGAAGCTGGCCGAGCTCATTGAGTGCAACGTGGTCATCCGGCGCCAGATCCGCGAGGTCGTGGACAAGATGCTCTCGTTCTCGAGCATCTCGAGTGTGGCGTCGGCCATGGCGTCAGTGTCTATCTCAACAAAGAGCAACGTCTCGCGCTCGGACGGTAATTACGCCAGTGGCGTCCAGCCGGAGCGAGAGCCTTCAGAAGAACGGTATGCTGCGCCAGCCACTGCGGCGCCATCCGTTTCTGTCGAAGACCCACCCGACTACGAGTCTGAATCGGAAGAGGAACAGGGAGAAGCAAAGCACGACGACCGTCCGAGATGGGAGGATCTGCGGTCTCTGGGCAACGAGAAGTTCAAGGCGGGTGACTACCGAGCCGCGATCGATTACTACACGCAGGGGATGGACATAGCGCGGCACGAACCAGTCCTGTACAGCAACCGCGCGACGTGCTACCTCAGGTTGAAAGAGTTTGAACTCGCGCGAGACGACGCCGAAGATGCTCTGGACCTTGACACCGACATTGTCAAGCACTACCGACTGTTGTCGGAGGCGCTAATGGGGCTGAAGGAGTACGAGCAGGCGCGCGAGATTTGTGAGGAAGGGCTCGTACTTGATGACAGTGACAAGACCTTGCTGTCGCGGAAGAAGACTGTGTCTGCAGTGATTGAAAGGTTGTACCAAGAAAAGGAAGCACAAAAGGCGCAGCAGCGCGAGGAGGAGCGACGACAAGCAGCGGAAGCATTCAAAGCGGGTCAGAAAGCCGCTCGACAAGCATCGGCCGTGTCGAGCGCGAATGAGAATGGTGCGTTACCGAGGGGCACAACGCTGCGCTCTCGCAACGTGAACGCGATGGGAATCGCTGATCCGATCAAGTACGACGACATGCCGTTGAGTGACATTGACGTCCAGCAGCGCGCGACGCACCGCTTCGAGCTGTATCGCACCGGCGTGGATTTTTTCACGGAGGCCGGGAGCCTTTGGGCCCAGGCCATACGGCTGCGCTCGTCTGGAGCCGAAATTGAAGCCGTCAAGAAGGTTGTCGAGAAGGTGATGCTCAATTTGAAGAGTGCCGGTGAAGCTGGCGTCGCGGCGGCGTGGTATCGCATGGGACTTCTGTACAGCGGGATTGATCACGGCGTTCCCCTTGTCAAGGACCTTGAGATGCAGGTCGACAAGTTCCACAAAGCCGCCGCGTGTAAGCCTTTTGTGCAGACACCAAGTGGGCGGATTCGCCGCCACTCTGGAGTCGCCGAGGCTGAAAATGAGCTCGGCGAGAGCTTTCGCGACGGCAATGCATCAGTGGGACGCAATTTGGACCGGGCGTTCGTGTACTTGTTGCGTTCGGCGCAGCATGACTTCGCGGTGGGGCAGTTTAACGTCGCAAAGGCATATCTGAACGGCGAAGGCACGCCAAAGGACCCGGTGGCCGCGCGCTTTTGGGCATCGCGTGCTGCACAGCACCAACTTGCGGGCGGACAAGCGCTGCTGGCTCGCATGTTTGAAGAGGGCATTGGTGGCCCGAAAGACGCATCGCAAGCGCGCACTTTGCTCGAAGCTAGCCGCAAGAACAAGAAGATGGACCCGCCGAAGGTCCGCGACATGACGAAGACTGAGCTGTACGAGTGGTGGTTGACCACGAACCCACTCGAAGATACCCAGGCAACGGATTACCTCGAGTACTTGGTCGACGAAAACGGCTTGTACGGACGGCAAGGGGGAGGCGATGAAGTTGCCTTCTCGACGAGGGTCGATCGGATCTATCGGCCAGTCACGGCAGTCGTCAAGGCGAAAATCGATATGCGCGCGAGTGGAGGTGGCCTCACCGCGTCCAATTATCTCATTTCTGAGCGACTGATTGAACAAGCGCAGTCCCTGCTGGAGGCTGGCAACGCTGACGAAGGGCTGAACGCTCTCCGACGAGCTGATACGCTATGGGAACATCCTCGAACAACGTTTCCGGCGAACTTCCTGACGGCAGCTCTCAGCGTGGCGCGCGTGCGCTATGAGAAGAACCAGAAGAACATCGACGCAGCATATGCGCTGGGGCGCTGGGACATTGTCAACCCCGAGGACCAGATCCGCCACTGGAAGAAGTGCATCAAACTGAATCCGTCAGAGCCATCGTTCCGTTATTACCTGGGGGTGGCGTGCTGGGACAGTGGCAGGGCTGGGGAAGCTCACGAGGCGCTGACTGACGCGCTGGCAATGAAGCAGGATCCGCGTTGGCTGTTCATGCTTGGGATCTCAAAAATCCCAAATGGCATCGAGGCAACGTACGCGCTCAACAAGGAGTACATCGCCAAGAATCCGCCGGACGAAAAGTTCGTGCCCGAAGCATACTACGCGCTGGCCGCGGTCCACATATCCAGGATGGACTTGCAGATGGGACTGGTCTACTATGGAGTTGCGCAGGCGGCCGAAAGCTCCAGCATTCGGTTCCCGGCGCTGTTCCCCAACGTCGCGGAGACCGGAGGTAAGGCGGCGGTCGACGACACGATTAGTGGCATGGGTTTGCTGGACACGCCCATGCTCTCGGACGTTGTGACGGGCACCGTGCTGCTGTGCGAGTATTGCCAAGACAAGGTCAAACCATCGCAGGTGCTCGCACACAAGCTGTGGAAGTGTCCGCGGCGCCGCGTGGTATGCCAGGACTGCGAGAAGGAGATGATTTTTGATGAGCTGGCGGCGCACCAGCAGACGGAGCACGCCAAGCGTTCGGCGTCGGGGAAGAAGCAGTCTTCCCCTCCTAGTCCCGCCGCTACCAAGCCGGTTGCAAGCAAAAGCAGCGTCCCTGAGGTCGGGAAAGCGGGTCGACTGCCCAATCCGAAGTTCCACTTCTTTGGCACGATCCAGGAGATCATCCCGGGCAAGAGCTCGAAGCCGCCTGTGCTCAAGCTGGTTTCCGAGTCGGGCAACAAGTGGGAGCTACGTGTGACGGCATCTGCGGCTTCCGCCGTTCTCGGCGCCACTGTGAAAGACTCAGTCGTGATTTTCTGGCGCTCATCCCCGACCGTCGACGCCATTGACAAGCGCAGCCTCCGTGTGCCTCAGTCGTCATCAAACGAGCAGTACGGCCGTGATGTTGTGATCCACGTGGCCAAGCTCCCGGTGCAGGCTGTGGCGTTTGAGTTTAACCAGTTGCGTCACGTGAACCACGTGGAGCACGGTGCCGTATGCTCGTATTGCTCGGGGAAGCCGACAACGAGACTGTCGGTGTGCAGCGCGTGCAAGCGCGTCAAGTACTGCTCGCGCGACTGCCAGAGCATTCATTGGAAGCGCACCCATCGCGTCATGTGCAAGAATGTGGAGCTGCTGGACCAGTGCTTGTCGGAGAGCGTGGACGTTGCGCCTGACCGGTATCCAGACAAGCCGCTCAAGGACGATGACTTCTTTATGGCGAAGGGACTAGCGATGCCCGAGAACACGCTGGACATCCTGCGCGATATTCTTCGCACGTTCGAGACGGAGGAGGGCCGCGAGTCGTCTTTCGAGTGCGAGCACTACATGCTCCCACCCTACGGTGGCGGTGAGGTTAAGCCTGGAGCCATCACGGGCAGCGTGCGCTTCTTCCGGGACAGACGCACGCACGCGATCTGGACGCAGTTCCGCGTCGGGTACCTGACGTCGACGCCGACGCAGCTGCAGCAACAGGAGCTCGTGAACTTTTTCCACCTGCCGCCGCACAACCCGCTGCAGCTCAAGTATCAAGACAAGATGGTCCACTTGGAGCGCTGCAAGGTGTTTATGGACGACGCGGACGGCAAGGGCTTCCGCCTCGGCATGGACGCAGCGCTTGACAAGTTGCCCGCGCCGGCCCTCGCCGAGGTGCTCGACTACCTAATCACCAACGCCACCATTTACCTGTCGTGAGGTGTGAAGATGATGACCTTGGTACGTGCTCGCAGTGCTCGGAAGTTGTCAGTACGTGTGTGGTTCTACCCTTGTTCTGATGCGACCACGCAGCTAGGAAACGTGTCAAGAAGACGTCGAGCGACTGGCGATGAAACAAAATACGAGTGCAGTCGGCAGCACGGTGACATTCGCGTTCCACATACACTGTTTGACGGGTTCTGTGCGGTTCTAATGTCAATTTCCCCCGCACAGCATGCAGTATTCCTATCCCGTGCATCGTCACAGAAAGCCGTTCTCGATCGAGTTCTGCGCCTCCTGCACGACGTCGGGCATCGCGATGTTCCCTCCCTTGGTCATCGTGGACGCCTCGACCATCTTGACGGTCGCGAACGGGTCGCTCAGCAGGTCCAGCAGCGCCGACGCCAGGTCGATCGTCGACTCCATCTGGAACACGCGGCCGGACGCGTTGATGTACGCGAAGAAGGTGTACGCGAACGAGTACTCGCGGCCGATGAGTCGCTGGACCAGCGCCTCGTCCGGCAGCACGTGCGGGAACACGTGCTCGAAGGTGCCGCGCGAGATACGCATGGTGGTCACGCCGCGACTGCGCACCACGTAGACGGCCTGATGGTCTGGATCGCGGCGGACGAGCGCTCTGTATTCGTCTTCCCCGCCGGCAGCGATCGCGTTCGCTGCCGCCGCCTCCGCCGCCGCCGTCGCTGGTGACATGGCGCCGAACGGAGCTCCTTCTCCTTCCCCGTCCGTCGGCGACACGACGGAGAGGCTCGTCGTCTGGACTGTGATGCTCATGTGGAACCGCGACAGCAGCTCCCACTGCTTCATGAACATATCGCGGCCAGTGTAGTCCGTGTGCACGAAGCGCTCGTCCACGGTCGCGTGCAGGAACGCGGCCGTCTCCGGGTCGCGCGTCGGGCTGTACCCGTGCGCCGTCAGTCGGTGGTACGTCGCGACGAGCTCCAGCGCCGCCGCCTCCGAGTTGACGCGCGACGTGACCGCGCGAGAGCTCGCAAGCGCCAGCTGCCGCTCCAGATCGCCGATCTGCGCCATCGCCACGCGCACACCGGCGCGCAGCGCCATCGCGCGTCTCCGCCGCTCGCGCCGCGTCGACTCGCAGTTGCGCGACTCGTGCGGCCGTCGCCGTCGAGGAGCAAGTGGCGGAGGCTCCGGACTCGCGTGCTGCTCGCCTTCAAGGAGACGAAGGCGGTCGTCCGCGTCGTACGGGCGGCGCAAGAGACGGCGCTGCGCAGTCGCGGCGCTCAGCAGCACCCACGCGTTCATGCTCGTCGGGTGGCCGCGCTCGCTCGGGCTTAAACTTGTCCAGCGCGCGGAAAATCTCGGAATGGGCCAGGCAAAATGTTCGAAACCGCGGCGCGGTTTCTATTCTATGGGGTACCCCATACTGGAGTGAGTGTGCGTATCCGGCCGGCCCGCTGAGTGTTCGATCGTAGAGAAAGCTACGGGGAGAAGAAGCACAAGGAAGAAGAAAACGGACCAGAGCAACCAGCAAGCGCGAGCGCGCGAACGTCTGGACGCACGCGGCGTAATAAATGCGCCGCGTGCGAAAAGAGAACGCGGCGAAAGTCTCCGCAGGATGGCGGCGGATCGTAGCGGTATACTGGAGCTCAGTGTACAAGCGGACGCGGCGCAGTGATCAAGGCCGACGTGACGACCGACGGTGGCTTAAACGCGTGGGTTCAACTCACGCTGTCGGACGGGCCAAGTGGAAGCAACAGCGCTGACACCAGCGATCTTTTCTCGGCTGAGGACGCTTGTATCCAGTTGCCAGTTGCGCGCTGATGAAGGTCGAGGGAGGACGTCAAGTCGATGTGAGCAGGTCGGGTGTTCAAAGGCTGGCCCTTCTGTTTCTGCCCCGCGACCCGCCGCAGAGGTGGAGCCAGCATTCGTAGGGATGTGCGGCCACCAACAGCGTTTTCTTCCACGCTCCTTCCTCGTTGCGGCGTCCGTATCTACAGTAGCTCCGGTCGGAGCGCCCGCGATCGTCAGTTCCGTCGATGGTTAGGCGGCCCACGAACGTTCGTGCAAGCCGTGTCATGCCTTAGAGCGGCGAGCTCTAAACGCAAGGCCAATGGCCGGATGGAGCGGTTCGTCCGCGAGCTTTCCGTTCGGAGCGTGCGAGTGGCCGAGGTGCGAACGATTGGATGAGCGAGGAAAGCCGCGCGAGGACCAGCGCGGCGCTGGGCAGCGACACCACGCCGCGGTTTCTATTGCTAACAGGAAGCGGCCCGAGCGCTCGAGGATCTCTCTCTCTCACACACACACCGCGCAAGTAGCCGAGATACTGTAACACACGAGCGGAAGTGAGTGCGTGGCGTCGGTGGCACGTTGAAGTTCCAATGTACGCGATTAATTCGACGTGTCTGCGCGGATCTTGAAGTTGCTCGTGCCGAACTCGATTATAGCGATACTGTACCTTGGTGCGATTTTTATGCGTCGTCTATCGTTCGAGACGGTTCGCACGGACGAGTTCGTTGTGGAAGAATGAGGCCGGTAGTTCTCCTGGAAGGACACTCGCGACTCGAGGCGATGCTTGCTAGCCGGTGGGTGGGCGACACTTGCCACAGCTCTCGGCGGCTGCCACCTTTTGCCTTTGACGCTATTATCGTCGCCGCCTCTTGCGATCGGCTGGATGACTTGGCAGAGCGGTGTGTGACGACCGAGCGGGCGCTTAGACGCGATATCCATGTAACGATCGCGAGCGCATGCCTCACTTGACAACCGTTTGACACTTTGCACAGCAAGTATTGGTTGACGCGCAATGCGAAGCGCTTTCAAATCTTCCAAGCAGCGCGAGCAGTTGTGCTGTGGTCCCAAGCCGAGTGGCCACGACACGATAAAGATGGTGTGTTTGTAGGAGAATGCCATTTGCGAAGAGCTCGCAGAAACCGGAGGGATGGCAACTGTGAAGCTCGGCGAGGGTTACGGTTCACCCGTACAGGGTTACGCGATCAATACACTGTACAGTTGGATGGTTACGCTTGGTCCAAGTTGATTCTGTCATCAATGCGACAGGCGAAACTTTGGATCTCTCGAAATTTATCAATTTTCAGAGACTAGCAAGACAAAAGTTAATATACATAAATTCAGAAAGGAATTGTACATCATTCATCAATTACTTATGATATAATATATATTATCAAAGTTTGAGGATGATCATTACGTCTGACGTGTCATGTTCAGCTCCATTCCGCAACGGACATCAGTTGCGCATTTGCGTCCTAACCAGCAAGACTAGCAGCAAATTATACACCGTACCAAGCGAACAATGGCGACCGCCGAGAAGAAGACTGTGCTCATCACGGGCAGCACGCGCGGCATCGGCTTGGAGTTCGCCAAGTACTACACCAACGCCGGCTGGTGCGTCATTGGCGCCGCACGCGCGGGCAGCAACACCGACAGGGTACGCTCTCAGTCTCGTCACGTATGTGTTTTATCCACTATGACATAACCCTGACTCGGTTCCATTGCTGCAACAGCTCAAGGCGCTCAACCCATTCAAGATCGTGACGATTGACGCGACGGTCGAGTCCACCGCGGAGGGCGTGGCCAAGGAGCTCGAAGGCGTGGCCGTCGACTTGCTCATCAACAACGCCGGCATCTTCGAGGTCGGCGGCCTGGCGGACGTGACCAAGGAGTCGCTGATGAAGCAGTTCGAGGTGAATGCGGTCGGCCCACTCCTCGTAACCCGCGCGCTGCTGCCGAACCTCAAGCTTGCGGTCAAGAACAACGGCGGCAGCGCGATCGTCGCGCACGTGTCGTCGTACATGGGCAGCATCGCCAAAAATGACGGTGGTTACTACAACTACCGCGCGTCCAAGGCGGGCCTCAACATGGTCAACTCGAGCCTCTCCATCGATCTCAAGGGAGACGGCATCGCGGCCGTGGTGCTGCACCCGGGATACGTCGTTACGAACCTGACGGGCGGCCTGGGCGACGTGCACACGGACGAAAGCGTCGCGGGCATGACTGCTGTGCTTGACAAGGTGACGCTTGCGGACACGGGCAAGTTCTTCCACTTTCAGGGCCAAGAAATTGAGTGGCGATCCAGGTTGCCGACCTTCAGCGTCCGAGTAGGACGGCTTCCCTCCCCCCCGGCAGCGCTTTGCATATTAATAGTGCAAGTAATGCAAGTTAACACGATTTTCGAGGAAAATTCATCTGCTCATCGGCCAAAGAGATTGGAGATTGCTGTATTCGACGTTACCAATCAAGGTTCTGTTTGACTCCTAGCTTTGCTCCTTCGCTCCCCAAACCTTCGCTCCCGTTCGTGAACCGCGCTGAGATGACCGCCGCGCCTACCACGCCCACTGAAAACCCGTGTAGTCGAAGAACTTGCCCGTGTCCTCCAGCGTCAACTTAGCGACGACCGACGTGATGCCCGCGGCCGAGTCCTCGACCTTGACCACGCCCTTGTGGTCGTTCATGTCCGTGGCGACGTAGCCCGGGCTCAAGACGATCGTCGTGATGTTGTCCAGATCCTCCGCGAGACACGCGTTGAACATGTTGAGCGCCGTCTTGGACACGCGGTAGCCGTAGCCGACCCTGAGGCCGGTGTCGGTGCCGATACTCGCGACGCCCGACGAGATGTTCACGACGATGGCGTTGCCGGCGGGGCCTTCAGCCGCCAGCTTGAGGTTGGGCAGCAGCGCGCGCGTCACGAGGAACGGACCGACGGCGTTGACCTCGAACTGGCGCATGATGGACTCCTTCGTGGCCTCGGCGAGGCGTCCGTCCTCGCAGATGCCGGCGTTGTTGATGAGCAGGTCGATCTTCACATCCTCGAGCTCCTTGGCGGCGCGGACCACCGACTCCTCGTCACTCGTCTCGAGTGTCACGATCTTGAACGGTTGCAGCGCCTTGAGCTAATCATCACACGAGGAGTCTGTTAGTCACAGCAACCTGTTGGAGCCCGCGACCGACGAGCATAACGTTTGATACCGACCTTGTCGGTGTTGCTGCCGTCGCGAACCGTGCCAATCACGCGCCAGCCTGCGCTGGCGTAGTGCTCGGCTAGCGCCAAGCCGATGCCGCGGTTGCTGCCGGTGATGAGGACGGTCTTGTTGTTGGTGGTCATGTTGACTCTCGCGCTGTTGTTAGGTGCTTGGTGCGCTGGAGCTTGTCTTCGGTTGCTGGTGATTTTGAAAATGACGCTTTAGTTGCGGCCTCGACGACAAGTGGGGCGGCTCTCATTGAGCGGTTTTGCTTCCTAGGTGACCGACTTTTGGTGGTTTGCGTGCTGGTTTGAAGCGACATGACTCATATAGGCATCTGCAAACTAGGTACCAATACCTACATTTCTAGAATACATCGAAATAGGTAGTCTTTAAGTGCCAGGATTAGGCACAGTACAGAACAAACTGTTGAAGGTCAACCGGTATGTCGGTAAGTACCGGTTTGTGGCAATGACCGACACTCACCGCCTCTACAAGCATTCTGCATGTTTATGCTATATGTTTATGCTGCATGTCTACCCTGCATGTTTATGGGACGTAGGACACGTGCCACATGATTGTGAGTGCAGGATCTGTTTCTGATCCTGCACGTGTCATTTGCTGATCGGCTGGAACAACTCAGGAATCCAGTGGACAATCCAGTAGAAGATTCCCCAAGGGAACCAAGGAG
>JAADYG010000103.1:0-60947 GCA_023338115.1 Phytopythium boreale
CCCCCCCCCCCCCCCCCCCCCCCCAGAAGCTCGGGCTGTCCTTGAGAAGGTCAGTCTGCGTAATCTTCCTCTGATCGAGTCGACGTTCTTTTACCGCACGTCACCATTTTCTCAGCCACCAGCGCTGGCACCGGAGTCGGCTTTCGGGAAGGCCACTCACGAACGATGTCGACCGCATGAAGCACGAAGGCGCAGTCCAACACATCCGGAAGCGCTCCTCCTCGACTTCCTGACGGCTTATTCCACACCGGGAAACGCCAGCTACTGGCCCTTGAGTGCAGTATCTCCGTTGTTCTCGATAGTCTCTCGCGTAGCGATTCGCTGACCTCCGCGGTCACTCCGATCGACACTGGGATATCCATGCGGCTCAGGGACACAGTGTTGGAGTGACGAACGATCCCGCACGCCAATATCTGCCGCATCGTCTTCGCCAGTAGATGCGCATTCGGTGGCGCTTCCGTGTCCATGAAGACATCAATCAGCATCTCCCCGACCCACATAAAGTTGTCGAGCGGCTTGCAGTTTTCCAGGTAGAAGATGAAGTGCGCGTCGCGAAACGCGTCGACTTCCTCCGTTATTCCGCGGTCCGAGACGTGGATATCGCGGTGAGCCGATAACACGTGCGTCCACACCGCATGGTCGACTCGTGCGATGATGGCAAGCAATACGATCGCATTGCGAACGGCTCGGAGCTTGGTTGGCGTGGCGTCGCCGTGGTCTTCGGGGAGGCACTCGGATGCCGTAAGCCCGCGTCATGGGGACAAATCCCCTCGTGTGCGTCGCGAGCTTAAGCTTGCCGCGAACAGGGGCGCACCATGGGCTCATGAACGCCCAGCGATCCTCGAGACTCTCCATGTCGTTCCTCGCTTACTTTTGGTTCCCATGCCGAAAATGAAGTGGGTTTCCCATCGTATACACATTTGAAAATGTATAGTGTACAGTAATTTTAACAGAATGGAATAATTGTTTTCAAAACATTTTTAGAATCTCGAAAAAGTATTGTTATGTTATGTTAAACTCGATAAAGTAGCGCCAGATCCGATCTTGAGCGGAAGCGAGTAGGTCCAGCGTGGCGATGGCGTCGGATCTGGAGGACCGGTGGGCCTTTATGCGGCCATGGTGCGCGCCCGTGCGCGGGAAGCTTCTCGTGAGGACACAGCAGAGCGTTGGAGTGCCCGGGACGGAGTGCAGCTGTATCCTCGTCAACCTTCCACGCTCCGCAGCGGAGGCGACGGCGACCAATTTGCGCGGCATTCGCGACGCGCTGCTGCTGCTCACGCTGATTGCCTCCGCCAGCACTAGCGCGTGGTGGCATGTTCTTGTCGCCCACTGCGGTGTGACCAACGCTGGTAACGCAGATGCGCTCGAGCCGGATGCGTTCCGTCACCCGTGGTTCGTCTTCCACCTGGCAGACTTCATGTTCAGCGGTGACATGGATTGGGCCCCCGACATGTTCGCGCGCCTCTTTGGCGACCTGGGGGCGTCTCCGAGCTCCCACATGCTGGCAGCAACTGCGCGTCAGATCGCGGCGCGCGGTCCTCCCGGGCGGCGCATGATACTGTCAGCGCGTTTGGACGTCCCAGTCGAGCCCAGCGTCGCATCCGACACGTCGTTGCCATTCCTCCAAGAGCTCTGGGACGTACTGAAGACTCTTCGGTCGGCCACTGAGAGCTGGCGCATCCCTGTACAAGTTGCGCAGCAGGAGGATCAACGCTTCAAACTGGACTGCACCTTCGTGCTAGAGCCGTTAGAGATTTTTGAGCTCACGGGAGATCAGACACCGGCGTCGGCACTTCTGCTGGAGGAGATCGCTGCTGGGAGCGATGGGATCGGATATTCAAAGTTGAATACCTCCTTCGCAGTCAGCATCCCGTCGGTGCCGGATGCGCAGGCCATGTGCAGACTGTACGAGCGGGTTTTATACGCCACCAACAATGCGGTGCCTGGACCGCACGCGAAGATGGACGTCAACCTGGGTTCCGTTCCCGCCAACATGACTCAGCTTGCTCGGGTTTGTTCGGCGGTTGCAGAAGCACAAACTGCACGACGGTTGGAGTGGGCCTTCGACACTATATCTGGGGAGCTAGAGCTGCGAGCGCGAGCGTGGAAACTGCTCGCTTGTGCGCTGTTCTCCAAGCACGCAAACTCTCGCTCCTCCATCTCCTTGGTTACCTTGAGCGGCGATGATTTAAGCGACGCTGATGTCGACTCGATCACTGCGGTGCTCTCATGTCACGATCCACGGACCTATCTGCATGGCGACACTAGCCACGCTGGTAGAGGAGAGCATGTGAAGACCAACGCGCGATTGCTCGATGGTGGAGACATTGGAAGCTGGAAGTTGGAGCGCAGTGCGACGCTCAAGCCACAGTCAATGAAGGACATCGATGCGATATCAAGCTCAAGAGCGAGTTGGACACTGTCAACGGATGTGAGTGGCGTCACGATACTCTCGGACGTCTCCAATGACGGCATCGCATCCGTGCTCGTGCCTGGCTACGGGGTCTGCAAAGTTCGGCGTGACCAGTTGACGGCAGAGAATGATGTCCGATCGGGAAGCGCGGTCACTAGCCTAAAGCTTGAGCTTTTCGGTGAGGGAGATGGAGCGACGGAAGGGCTTCCGCGGTTCTTTAGGCTGGTTGGATTGCCTTTGAAGCGGCTTTCGCTTCATGTATCACCGGAATTGGAGATCGCAAGCATCCTTCAGGGGTGCCCCAATCTCGAAACCTTGGTTGTGACCGGTGGCCTGATCATTACGGAGGAATTTCTGGGCGCGTGCCGCGACTAGGGGCTGAGGATTGAGAGCCTCAATTGTCCTTTCGACGCCCCAAGCGTGCTGGTGAATGCGCTGGCTGACAAGAGCACACACATTACACAAACACTCAAGCGCCTGACGATCCGACTGTTCCTCGACATGAAGTCGCAAGAGACGGAGCGGTACAGCCCGCTCGAGTGCGTCCTTGGTATGCTCCGTGCGAACGAGAAGCTCGAGTACTTGGAAGTGGAGGTGCCGAGCGAAGCGTATGAAGCAAGACCTTTGGAGGACTTCCGACGCTTCCATAAACAAGTGCTGCCAGCGATGGGCAACCAGCTGCCTCTCGACTGCCGCATTGCTTTTCTCAGCATTTTTGTTACCGGACGGTGCAAGAATTGCATCCATGACCCCAAGCAAGCCAAATCGTCGTCGGTGGCGGCGATTCCGATGGTACAGCATCCCGTGGCGTCTGTGCTGGCTGATTTCCCCACGGATCGTAACGTGCTGTCGCTGATTTTCGACTTCGCTGCAACTTGCGTTCGCCGTCGCGTCTACGTGGTGCCCTACAACGATATCGATCCAGACAATTTGTATTAGCTGTTGAAGCGCAGTGTAGTGGATCAGCGGACCTACCAGCTAGAACTTCTTGAAGTTGACCAAGCGGGCACAGGAGAAGGCAATAAACTCACAATGCTGTCCTACATGTTTCATGGGCCGCTCTTGCGTGTTATTTCTCCCAACTATCGGTCGAAACTCTTCACTTGTGGTATGTTCGTGAGTTCAGCGGCCGACTCACGAAGGATCCGACTGCGGCCTAGCGATCGCCTACCGGAGAACCAATCGAGACGCAGTCACATGCACTTGGCGGCGCACAGGCGTCGCGGCAAAGCTGAAGATCGTTGAGAATGCCAGGCGGTCGACCGAAAAATCCGCCAGCACCGACGATGCAGGAAGCTTCACGACGTTTGTGTCGGACTTGGCTCGCTTTTCCGCGCCCTCGCGTTCAGCACCGCCCGATGATTTGAAAACGCTGAGGAACGCGAGTCGCCCTTCGAGTGGAAACGGCTCCAGGACCACTGGGATGGGCTCATTGTCGAAACTCTTGAGCTCCGCCTCCACTTCACCTCGAATTTCGGGGGGCACCACCAGTTGCATGTGCTCGAGCTTTCGGTTCGCGCGGAGCATGTTCGCCACGCAATCCAGACGACCACTGCACTGCCGAATCTCCTCCGTGTTGTCGAAGAAACACGCCATGCGCTTCAGTGTCTGCGCAATCCGCGTGTTTGTGTCCGTCAGCTCTTCATACAACGCCACCATGTCATTGAAGCGGCAATCCAGCTACTCGAGGGGCATCGCGCATTCACGGTACACCGTCAGGAACGCCTGGGTGTTGACCGGGTCGCCTCGGACGTTCAGCTTCTTCAGGTTCGGGCACGACCTCAAAATGTCAGGCATCCACATCGGCATACTGGGCGGCACTTCGAGAGAAAGGCTCGTCAAGGGTGAGCCAATGAGCTCCATGAGCCGTGGAAGACCTGCGGTCGCTCCATCGTCGCGGTTAAACTCGAGACGAAGGCTGTGCACACCGCTCTCCACCAACTGCGCGCTGGTCGGAATCACCTGGTCGCGCTGCACTTTGCAAACACCGTAGCCGGGAACGAGTACACGCGCAATGTCATCACCTTCATCCTCGTCGCCCTGGACCACCGTAACGTCATGGACGTCTGATGCGAGAGTCCAGCTCGCCGACTCCTCGGGCATCTCGTCGTCGGCCTCCACTGGCACAAGCGTCACAGTTGTTCCTCGCTTCAGCACCCCCGTGGCGACAGCGCGATTGGGAGCAGGCTGACCATCGCCTTCGCTGCGAGCGGTATTGGTATTGGTGGTGCGGCCAAACAGCAGATTGGTCGGGTCGTCCGAGGCGAGCACAGCTGCGATGGCGTTGTCGTCCACTGCCTTGTGGACGAGTCCGTTGAGCTTGAGGTCCGAAACAGTGGAGCGAGTGCGCACGTGTCTCGAGAAGAATGCGTAGGTCAAGCACTCCCAGATCCGCGCACGCTCTTCCGGCGTCGAGTCCACTTGGTCCAGGTAGAGTGAGAGTGCGCCGGCTCGTCGCGTATTCGCAAACGCAGAGCACAACCGAGACACCAGCGCCGCCCTGTAGATATCTCCGAACATGTGCACCTCCTTGATGACAGCGCAGTTCTTATTGATAGCCGCGCCCGTGCACAGCACGTGTTCAAACGTTCTCCCAATCACCTGTGGCTCAGCCGCCGTGAACCGCTGGTTGATCTCCGGAGACAGGACGAAGTGGGCGATCGTCAGTCCCTTGCCAGTCGTTGCAATCTCCTCCGCCGCCAACGCCGTCTCCTCCGTCATCTCTCCACCGACCGCGACCGTGATCGGCTCGAGCACAAAGACGCAACTGACAGCGGACGGCACAGGGAACCGCCAGTCTCCATGTCTCGAGCGAAGCGTCTTCATCGCGCGCCACCACGCCGGGAAGTGGTGCTTGTTGTTGATCGCTGTGAGCGACATGCTGAGCGGGACGTTAAAGCTCTCTTCTTGCGCCGGCGGCGAGGTCTCAGTGCACACGTGTATCTCTTGCACTGCCGCCTGAAATGCGTCAGCATCTGGCGACACTCCCACCTCGGGGAAGAGGCCCAAAAGCGAGTCGCCGACCGCGGCGCTGGAGCTGTTGGCCGAGTTCATGACGAGCTCAAACGCAAGGTCTTCTGGCTGGACGCTGTCGGCCTCCAGAAATGCAAGGACGCGCGGGTTACTTAGGCCGCAGTAGGTCCGCAGCAGGAGCTTGCACGCGCTGTAGTCGACGTGTCCGACTGTCGCGAGCAGAACGAGCGCGTCACGGATGGCCTGGAGCTTGACGGCGCCCGCTCCTTCGAGCTTATCCATGCACACCTGGACGGCGAGGCCCCAGCCTTGCTGCTTGAGCTTGAGACAGCCCTGCAGCGGCTCGCACCACGGGCGCATGAAGGCCCAGCGATCGGCGGCGGCAGGTTCCTCCATCGCTCGTCGGTTCCCAAACTGTTTGCAGTTGCCAACTGCAAACAGTTGGGCTCTTGGTTTCCGGTTCCGACATATCGGCGTTTAGATTGGTTGAAACTCTTCCAAAATGTGATTTTCGGCCAATTATGATGTAGTACGTATACAGTTGTGTATAGTTGCTGTAGCTATGTGTATACTGATTGCCTCCCGATTCCAGCCGCGCCGCTGCCATCAGTCCATGCGCGCTGCATCACTCACTGAGGTGCAAGGTCTTGCTCTATCCGCGTTCTAATCACGCCGTGGACCATCCGTACATGCATATGTCGGTGGCCCTTGTTGTAGAGCCGATGTTCCTGTTACACACGCGAGCACAGCGTCATTTGAGCCCTTCAATTGCAGTTGACTGGGGATCCACCCACCCGCATCATAGCATTGTAGTACAGCATCTAGGTCCTAGCGCAGCCACTTCTATAACGGCCTGGTCCATCGCCGTGTTGTCTCCACATACACGCGACGGCGAGCACACGTTGCAGCAAAACTGAAGATGATGGAGAGCACGTGACGGTCGATCGGGAAGGCTGCCAGCACCAGATCCAACTGCGTGAACCCCCCATCCGGCAAGGTCAATACTGCGTTCGGCGCCACTGCGCCCTGCGCCTGGTGAGGACGTCTAGCAGACGTCAAAACGCTGATGAACGCGAGGCGGCACTCGAGCGGGAACGGCTCGCCCACCACCGGAAGGGGGGTGTTGTGGAAACGCTGCAAGGCGCGAAGAGCTTGCTCGTACACGTCGTAAGGAGGCACGTCAACCTGCAAGTACTCGATCTTGTGGTTCGCCTCGATCATGTCCTTGATGTCGTCGAGCGCACCTGTTTCTTGTTGGCCCACTTGAAATTCCACGCGCTTCAGCATCCTGGCCAGTCGAGAGCTTGGATCAGCAAGTTCTGTTGCCAGCATGGTCGCGTTGTCGAACGGGCCCTCCAACTCCTCCAAGCGCAGCTGCGAAAGGCGATACGTCTCCAAGAAAGCCTTCGTGTCGATGTCGCTGTGCTTCACAACGAGCGTCTTCAAGTTGGGGCAGAAGTTGAGTATCGCCGGGACGAACCTGCACAGTCCATCAGGAAGATCGAGCCAGAGCCGAGTCAACGGCACACCAACGAGCTCGAGAAGACGGCCGAGTCCGTCCTCTGTACCTGGCATTGGCCTAAACTCGAGCTGCAAGCTGGTGAAAGTGTCGTTGTCGGTCGGGACCACTTGATCTCGTCGGTCGGAAGATGCGAGGGCGGCATCGATGGCTTCAACGTCTGCCTCGTCAATGAACAGACCGAAGCGAGTGATGCTTGTAATTGACCGGTGCACTCGAGATCGTCTGGAAAAGAGCGCGCCAGCCAGGCATTCCCACACGCGCTGCCGCGATTCCCCGTCCTCCGGGTCCAGATCGAGCCAAAGGGTCAGCGCCTTCACGGTGTGCGCTGATGCAAAAGCAGCGCAGCAGCGAGCCAGCTGCACCGCATTCTTTGAGGTGCACGCCATTGTGACCTTGCTCAGCTTGTCAAGGGTTCGATTGGGGGTGCAACCGGTGCAAAAGGCCAGCTCGAGCAGCCTGTCGAATGCTCTCACGTTCTCCACGGCACTGGGCGCCGGTTGGCCGTCAACGTAGGCATCCATGGTCAGGCCGGAGATCGGCAGTTCTTGTTCGCTCGTCGCCATCTCTTCGATCACCAACGCCAGCTCTGGTGGCGGCACGACGCCGGCAATGTCGATATCAATCGATCTAAGCTCGACCGCGCACCCCAACGCGTGTGTTCCACTGCGTGATACCTGCGTAGACTGCAACGTCGACGCCACAAAGCTCCAGCCACCGTGCTTGGAGTGAAGCGCCTTCCACGAGCGCCGCAGGCGTCCGAGCATCGCCGCGATCGCCACGCCGCGGATGCTCACCGTAAGCGGGATATCCAGACGATCGAGACGCGCCGGAAGATGTCCACCAATGCATCGCGCAGCAGCAATTTGACGTACTGCTACCGCAAGGAGACTCGAATACGCAGGCGCGTCTGTGTCGTCGAAGAAGCTCTCGAGCATGTCGACGACCCAACTGTTGCCGTTCTGGAGCTGGTACTCGTCCAGTGAGAACGCGAACATAGGCTCCTGGATCGCGTCCGACTCGAAGGCCTCCATGCAGTACTGGATGTTCACATCACAATACTGGAGTAGTACGTGCCGCATCGCAGACGGGTCGATGCGCGCGAGCAAGGCGAGCAGCACCAGCGCGTTCCGGATGGCGCGCATCGTGGCCGGCGTCGCGCCCTGCGGCTTCTCCGGCAGCCGCACGTGCAGACCGGCATACTGGACGTTGGGTACGCGCACTTCCTCTGAAGCTGCTTGCAGAACCGCAAGACGACCACGCACAGGCGCGCACCACGGGCGCAGGAACGCCCAGCGGTCCCAAGAGCGTCCATTTTCCCAGCCAATCCGAACTAAATGACAAGCTACTATACGGTCAACCCACCAGGAGTGTGTATACCTGAGACTGTATACCTCCTCAACTTGGCTTCATTCCAACCCAGCACTTTGCAGTCCAAACTGATATTAGCGCGGATGTACGCGGTCCCGTCCGCCTCCACGCTGCCGCCTCCAGCCGCAGGGACAGTTGAGCGCTGGGCATTCGTGCGTCCTTGGTGCACAGCGCTCCGCGGTCGCCTGCAGCTCGCGGATTACATGCGGGAGCACATGAGGAACTCAAGTATCTCAAGATCAACGTATATCTGCCGACCAAACGCGAGGACGCGACGCCATCCACTCTGCGAGCCATTCGCGACGCGCTCCTGCTGCTCGGTCTTGTCGCGCGAGTCGACCCGAGCGCGTGGGTGCGCATAGTGACCACGCACTGCGGGCTCGAAGCGGCCTGCGAAGTCGACTTGCTGGAACTGTGCACTGTCGGACAAGTGCGCTTCGAGTTTCACGTGTATGACGCCTCCTCGGTTGACACCCCCGACAACTGGGTGGCAAACATGCTCGCGAGCGTGATCACCGACCCGGCCGCCGCTCCTTCCGACGCGCTTCTGCTATCAGAGGCTGTGCAACAAGTTGCTGCGCTAGCAGGTCGTGGCTCTCGCTGGGATGCCCAAGCCCGTCTGGACATCCCCATCGCAGTCTCAGCCCTAGCTGGGGTCTCGATTCTGTTCCTTCAAGGGTTGTGGAGAGCCTTGAAGGTGCTTCAGATCAAACATGGGGCCTGGCGCTTCCCAGTCTTTCAAGACGCGTCGGGTCCAGAGCAATGGTCATTCGACTGCGTGTTCGTTCTGCAATCGCTGCGCATCACGACACACGGTGGACACACCAGCGACGACATGGCGCTTTTGCTGGAAGAGATTGTGACTCAGGGCGAGGGCCTGCAGATCTCCCAACTCGATCTGGCAGGTGTCGGCATTGCAGACGACGCAGTGCGAGCGGCTCTGACCAGGCGGAGATTCTACGAGCGCCTTCTCTGCGTGTCTGGTACTCCCGAGGACTCGCGGGCGGTGGTGAAGATGGTTGACCTGAAGTTATTGCCGGAGAGTGCGTCCGAGTTCGTTCGGATGTGCTCGGCGATCGCTGGAGCGCAGACTGCGACAAGGCTAGCACTGCATCTCGGAGACCTTAGCTCTGCGCCGCCGCGAGCGCGCCGCCGGATGTGGGAATGCTTGGCCTATGTGTTGTTCTCGATGCACGCTCGTTCAAGCATCACCAGCGTCACCATTACGGGGTTCGCGCTGTCCGAGTCTGATGCTGACGCAGCTGCGAATGTGATCGCGTCGCTAGACCCGACCAGGCTGCTATTTCATCGCTCCACGAACGAAGACGCTCGCCTGATCAGCTCGCGAGACGACGGAGGTGTCGACATTACTACTGCAATGCTGAAACAAGGAACGTCAGCCACACTCCAGCCCATATACAACGACGAGCAGGTTCCGATCGAATCTGCAAGTTTGACGCTCGCGACCGACGTTGGTGGCGTCAGGGTGCTTGGCAACGAAGGCATCGGCAGCCCCGAGGACGTCCGAGTGGTCATTCCGGGCTATGGACCCTGTACTGTGCGTCACGATCAAGTAGTTGCGACTCACGCGCCCCGGCCAGTCGGTGTAGTCACCAGCTTGAAGCTCGAGTGCATCGAAGATGCCCCCGACTCGGAGGCAAGTGTTGCGCGGCTTTTGCGGCTGGTCGGAGCATCGCTGACTCGGCTTTCGCTTGATCTGGGCCTCGGTCTCGACCGTCCGTCGGTCGCTATTGACGCAATTCTTGTGTCCTGCCCTAAGTTGACATTGTTGGTCATCAGGGACAGCGTGATCAACACCGCCTCGCTCCTAGAAGCGTGTCGAACGCACGAGCTGCGCATTGAGGAGCTCATCGGCTGCTTTGACGACGTTCCCTCCCTCATGCGCGAGTTGGCCGACAAGTGTACACGCTTAGCGCGTAAGCTAAAGCGTCTGACATTCGGAATCACTTCGACGGACGACCCCACGGACGGCATGGTCGCAATGCCCGAAACGAACCGCACGCTCAAGTACTTGCACGTGTATGTACGTCAGAACGGGTACAACCTGTGCGGCGCCGCCGACATCCAGCGCTTCCACAACCAGGCGATCCCCGTAGTCCACTCGCCGCTCCCCCTCGAGTCTCGCGTCGCCTTCCTGAGCGTCTTCGCGGCCAGATCGGGTGTCACGAACGGGAATTCAACGGCACCGTCGCTGCCAGAAGCATCTGTGCTGGACGAGCTCACGATGGATCGCAACGTGCTGTCGCTGATTTTCAGCTTTGCCGCGACCGGCGCGCGCCGCCGGGTGTACGTGACTCTATCCAGATTGAGTCGCGGTGTGTGCGCGGACACGAAAGCAACGACAACGTGGCAAACAACTGAATATTCATTTCTTACTGATGGAGACCCCACGTCCCCGCTCCAATCTCGGCTTTCCTCGCGTGCTCGCGGTCGACACAGCACAACACAACATGCAACCAATACACTTCCTCGTCACTCACTCGAACTCGCACGAGATGCGGATCTTGCCGGCCTTGAGCGCGTCCGACATTTCCGGGGCGCCGCTCGCCGACGCAGGTGGTGAGTCGCCGCCGCTCAGCGCAGAGACCGACAGCGACCGCGAACTCGTGGACGCCGACGTCACTTCCACCTCAATGTCCAGCTGGCCGATCTGCTTCTTGCCGGACGCGTCCATCAGCGGGAGCTCGAGCGTCTCGGCTGGGCCATCCACGTGGCCCAGGGACGCCATCGGGACGGTCGCAACCGCAAGGCGCTCGTCCGTCAACACCCCCTTGTCCTTCACCGCGACAATCAGCTGATTGGCGTCCCCCATCTGCAGATCCCGTTTGTACAGCTTGAACGTAACGCTTTCGTTCCACGTCGCACTTCCGCGTCGTGGCTCGCCCTTCTTGACTTCGTCCGTGAACGTCATCTTCGTCACGTTCGTGTAAAGCGACGCGCTCTTGCCGGCGCGCACCGACACGTAAGGCGAGATGTTGGGCACCGCGCTTCCCAGATTGCCCAGGCCAAGCAGTCCGCCGCCCATCGAACCGGACACGCGCAAGTCACGCAGCGACTTAATCGCCACCACCACTTGGATCGGCTCGTCGCCAAGCAACGGAGCATGCTTGCCCTGTCCGCCACCGATACCGAGGAAAGATCCGCTGCCCGAGTTCTTGCGCAGCATCACGAGCGGGTACTCCTTTTCCGTCACGACATGGCTCGTGTTCTTCTTGATGTCGCCCGGTCGCACCTTCGTATGCACCCACTCGGCCAGATCTGACGCGTACTCTGGCGGCGCGAAGTCCTCAATGAGCTGCGGCATCGACAAGAAGCACTTGCCGACCGTCTTGGCCACGGTGCCGCCGTACGAGTCCTTGACAACCAGTTCGACCCTGTCCTCCGAGCCCTTCAACGCGAGCTGCGTCTTCTCTTGCCACACCGGGTTCACCGTGTTGTACAGCACGCGCGTCGTCATCACATCGACGCCATCGACGCGGACGACACAGAGAGGGTCGCACGACTTGTCCGAAGCCAACGCACTGGCGCCAATCACCTCGAGAATGAGACGAGTAGGCTGCTTTCCGCTTGTCGACGTCACACACACGTTCTCGAGCTCCTTGGGCTTCCGACGACGACCGCCATACGGCGAACGGTCCACGACCGTCGACTGCACGCCAAGCGCCAAATTATGCGACGTCGAGGTCAGGCCCTTCAGCAGCACAACGCCAGGACCGGCGATACCCTTGACAGTTCCCTGGACGAGACCCGTCACTCCACCCTTCATGGCACCCTCGACCGGCTTGGTGAAGATGCCCGTGAAACCCTTGCCCAAGTCCTTGGCAAACTTGAGGCCAGCGTTCTGGTTCGAGTCATCTCCAGCGCCAGCAGCCGCTTCGTCTTCACTGTCGTCGGCAAATTCCCCAACAAACCGGTCGAGCGAGCCCGTGATCTTGGCGACAGATGACGCACCAGACTTGACAATCGTCTTGCCGAGCACCTTGACACCTTCGCCACGAGTCTGTGAGTCACCCACAAGCTCGCCCTTGGTAATCTTGAGGAACTCAACCACACCCGATCCGAGGTCCTCAACGAGACCGATCGGATTGCCGATAATATCCACGCTCCCCACAAGTCGGTACGCCTGCATGACGCCCTGGCGAACGAAGTTCTGGATGAGCTGGCTCTGAAGTCGCGCTTTGGTCGTGAAGCACCGCATAATGACAATCTCGCTGAAGTTGAACGACGGCGAGCCGCTCAGATTCGAGCCGATTAGCCCAATGACTTGGCTGATCAGTCCAAACACGACCGACCGCCCACCAGCACCCGCGTCGCCGGCGATGTCCTTGCGTGTGATCGAGTACTCCAGATCAATCGCAATCGAGTGGATACGCAGCATATCGAAGTAGACGAGATCTGTCTGGATGCCGCCGCCATCCGGTCCACTAACTTGCACGACAGGGACAGCGGGCACGCGGCGCGACAGCGTCCTTTCAAGCGTCAGCATCGACCGATGCGCAAGTGTCGCGTCCGAGACCAAATACGGATCCACCAGCTTCACGAGCGTCACCAGGAAATCGATGTCCACCTTGACCGCCAAGTCGCCCAGCGCAAACTCAAGAAGCTTGTACGTGCCAACTCGCGCGGCAAGGTCGGCATCGAGGATGAGCTTCATGAACGGCTCCGGCTCCGAGTCTTTGCCGACCGACTTGTCACTGTAACCCGTGTCGGCGGGGTTCATAATCACCGGGAACTTGGCGCGAGAGAGCATATTGTCGACTTGGAAATGGAACAGCGAGACCGTCCACTGCAGCGACGCTGGCGGTTTCTCAATCTGCAGTGAATCAGCCGAGAGGAAGAACACTTCCTGCGGGTACGCGTCAAAGAGCGACATCCCAAACCCGTCCAAGCGGATGTCGAACGACGACGCAAACAGCATCTTGCGCTGCTGAAACTCGTTCTCGATCTGCGCATCCTGGTTCTCGAGCCGACTGACCTCGAGCTCCTTCTCGACGAACTTGAGGACTCGCGTGCTCTCTTCCACCACGACCTGCACGATGACTTCAACGTCACGTTTCTTTTCGCCTTCCGGAGCCAAGTGCATCGTGATCGGGTCGAGGTAGCCCACATAGTCCACGTCGTACTTCTTCACCTGTGTCTTGGGAGTGTCGATATGCGCGGATTTGATCTCGACAACGCGCTCCTTGGACAACGGGTTGTGCCATGCAAACGAGTGCCACTCGCCAGACTTTACAACGGCGCTCGTCTCCTTGCCGCCTCCACGGAAGAACGAGGACTCGCCCAGCTGCGAGCACGTGATCGTGAACGGCGTGTAGTTCTCGATGCGGTACGGAGGCGCGCTTGACACGTCGCTCAGAATCACATACACGTACATGTCGACAACCTGCACACTGGCCTGGCAAATGATCGAGCGCTCGCGCTTGGGCGAGTACATCTGCAGGTACACGTCGCCCGCGGCGTTGATCGGGATCGCAAATGACCACGCCTTGGTCGCGTCTCCACCCCATTCGTCAGAGAATGAGAAGGAGATGTACCGCTGGCAACTCGCCATAGATTCGTTCTTCTTCAGCGTCGCGAAGTGGTACACAGGGGTCGTCTGTCCATTTTCCAGCGATGCCTGCAGCGCCTTGACATCGTCGGCGCTGCGCTTGTGGAACAAGTCATCAACGCGCGCCGGGTCCGTCTCAGTAGTCGCGAACGTCTGCACGAATAGCTGCTGGTCCAGATTGTTCTGCACGAAGTAGCGGGGGCTAAACGTGAGCGCAATACCAGGCTCAAACACTCCGTACAGACCTTCAAGCTTGACGGCAAAAACGCTGGGACCGCAGACGCACTCGCCCACGGTGTTGACGGTCGTCGTGTTCATCGGCTCAGACCACTCGGCATTTTGCACAGCGTGCTCCGACATCGCGGTCGAGGTGTACGACGAAGCCGGCATCGAGCCGAGGAAACTCCACGCCTTCGGTCGCTCGTTGATTTTCTCGAGAGGCTTCAAACTGAGACGATCGTTTGCGAGCGACGTCATCACAGGGTAGTTAAAGTCGCTCGACGTGTCCATAGCAGTCAGCGAGCTCCTCTTCGCGCCAGGCGCCGTCGAAGCGAGCGCGAACTCGACCGATGTGTTGTTGATGATCCAGTACGGACTGAAGAAGCGAACGATGCGCGGCTGGTTGGGCTGCGTGATACGGTCCAGCTTGAATTGGACGCCGCCACCGAGGTCAACCAACTCCTGTGCTGTCATGAACGACTCGACCTTACCGTGAACAGCCATCAACAGAGGCTTTGACCACTGGGAGTACACTTCGCTTCCAGGTCGAGCTACCTTGTCCTTGACCAGGCGCATGCTCATGTAGCCCGGATACAACCCAGACACGCCCGACACTTCCGCATCGTGACCGGCCTTCACCACTCCGTGAAGGACTTCGTTGCCATTGTCCGGCTCAATCTCACCGTGCAGCAAGCCTTCCAAACGCGCGAACTCGCCGGTGACATTCCTCGATGACTTACTTCGGTATTCGACGAAGCGGTACTCAATCGAGTACGGCAACGAATTGCGCACGACGAATGGAGGCAGCAGTGCAAGCTCCCACTCGAACTTTGATCGTAAGAACCATCGACGAAGGATCACATTCGGAGTGAGCTGCTTCAAAACCTTGGAGGAAGTCTCCTCGGTCTCGCCGTAAACGATTGCACCACCACGGCGCTGGGTGATTTTGGTCTGGTGAGCCGCTTCATACTCCGCAAGCTCGTTGGTAGCAGCGCCGGACGTCAAGACGTCGTCGTTCAACGACGCCTTCACAATCCACTGCTCGTAGTGCTCAGGTCGGGCGTAAAACTCGGTGATTCCCATGAGAACAGTCACGGGCAGCGCGATTCGCGCGTTCGGACGAAGAGTAACAACGGGAGAGGTCGTCGACGGACGCCCTTCTCCACCAACCTCGAGATACTTGACCTCGTAAGTCTGCGAGCTGTGGTTGATGAAGTAGAGGTTCGGCTTCAACACCACGCGCTGGCGAGCCGGGTTCTCCAATCGTGAAACCGCAGTGATGAACAGAGTCGAAGGTGCTTCTCCTTCAGTTGAGACACCGATGTTGGTGCTTCCGAACGACGGAATCGCAGTACTCTTGGTGCTGGCTCCCCACTGCTCAATCTCGACGCGGTCAAGCGTCGTCGCACCGTCCTTGATGACACCACCTTGGATATGAACATGCTCGCCTGCAGCGATCGTCACCCGTTCATCGCTTCCGTTCCACTGGACCGTAACCTTGCAGCCCGTCAGGTTTTGAACGAGGCAATCCGAACTCTCATGCGTTCGTCCGGAGACAGCAGAACGGAATCCTTCTTGGTGCTTCTGTAACGCGTTGCGCTGCGCTTCGCCATCCAGCGCATCCATCAGCGCTCGATATGTCTTCAACACGCCAGGAGTGACGTTGATCTGGAAGCGCTTCGCAGCTTCGACAAGCACAGAGAAACCATTCTCTTCTCGTCCAGACGATAGTCCCGCCACGATATCCCATGGCTCGATGATGTACTCCATGTCGTTCGCGAGCTCGCTGTAGCACGAAGACGCAATCTTGACACCGAAAAGGACCGTCCACTCGCAATGGTCCGACGTAGCCAGCCCAACCCAGTCAACCGCGCCAACCTCGTTGATGTCCGTCGCCGACAGTTCCAGTGACAGCTTGACATCGCGTACCACAAAGTTGCCACGGCAGAATCGAGCAGGAAGCTCCACATCCGTCAGCACAAAGCGGATGTTACCCATCTGGATGTCGGTGGTAAACTCGAGCTTCTTCTTCACAGGATCCGCGACTTGCGACAACGTGACAAGCTGTTCGGCTTCTTCAAGGGCGGCACTGAAGATGCCGTCCTTCTTCTTCTTGGCGATCACCTTCGCTGCACTTCGGTATTCACTGATACCACCGCAGTGCGCAAACGGTTGCAGCAACCACTCGCAGATGGAGTTGTCCTTTTCGGCGTCGATGATCGCGGGCAGCACCAGTTGGTCCCAGCAAAGCTTCGCAGCCTCGTAGTTCTGGAGCAAGCGGACTAGCTTCTTTTGGACGTCCAGCGGCAGCTGCTCACCGAACGAATGGTTCACAACACGCGTCTCGTTCTCGAAAAGCTCCCAGAATCTGCCCTGGAACGCTGGACGCTGCACCCACTCCTCGACTTGCTGCATGTTGGTCACCTTGGTATCGCACAGCTTGTCGATGACTGTGAACGAGTGATACTCGTTTCCGCGAAGATTCAAGAACCCATTCAGAGCTCCACTGCCATCGTATGCAGTCGACGATGCCGAGTTTGCTGCGCCAGTCAGCATGTCGTCCCGCAAGTAAGCACGCAGTTCGTCGAACTCGATCAAACCACTCCCGTCGCGATCAATGTCCTTGAACAGCTCACGAACGAAGTACTCAAGCTCACTCTCAAGAAGCGTGTCTCCGACCTTCACCCGTCGCAGCAGCAGCAGCAACTCGCTCAGCTCAATGTTGCCGTTTTTGTCTTCGTCGATTTCGTCGAAAAGCTGGTGCAAGCGAGCCAGGACTGCGTCTACCTCAGCTTGGCGACGCATTTCATCTTGTTTGGCTTGGCTTTCAGCCTTCAGCCGCGCGTGCTCCGGTGTCGTGGTCTGGATACCGCTCAAGGCTTGGCCGCACGACGCCAGCAGGGACAAACTGAGATCCGACCCGGCAACCATCACATCCGGGATGTGCATCTCCAGATTCTGGTGGCACTTGGTACGCTCGCTCTTGTCTTGTTCCAGAGTGAAGCGGAAGAGCATGCTCGTCGGTGACAGGATGTGCTCCACGTCGCTCACACCTTCGACGTAGCGAGCGGCAATGCCGAAGTTGGTGACGTTCATCTCAACCATCTCCTTGACGCGCGAGCTCCTGACGCTGATCTGCAACGACGCAGGAATGACGACTTGGCAATTGACGACGTAGTCGCGACTCACAGTCGAGACATTGATGTCCGTCGTCAGCGACTTCGAAAAGGAGTCCGAAGGCAGCAGTACCATGTGGCAGTCGTCCATGCGCATATCCACGCTCAGCAACATGCCGCTCAGCATGCTGAACGGAGCCATCGACACCTCCTGCGCAGCCTTGTTCGCTTCGTGCTGATCCGCAACGGCACTTGCAGCCGAGGACTCGGGCTCAGCAACTGTAACAGCGAGCGGCCGAACTTCCGCTAGAACTTGGCTGGTACCCGTGCTGAGGCGATCAACGTAGAGCAGGAAGTACTCGAGCGCTTGGGCCGAGATGATCAGCCGCGCGTTGCTCAGATTGAGCTGGACGCTCTGCTCCCCACTTTGGTATTGCGACAGGTGCAAGTTAAGCATTTGCGGAGGTGTCAACGCGTCAGTTCGAGAAACCGCCTTGGTGAAGTCCGCATAGAGAATCTTGGAAGCCGGAGTGCCAGTTGGGCCCACCAACGAGGAGGCAACGTTCACAACGAACATTGTCTGCGTCAACGCCAAATCAATGTCGAGCGTTTTCTTGGACTCTCCCTCTGGCACGGCGTACGAGTGCAGGTTCACGCCAAACCCGATCACCACCATTTCAGCGACCTGTCGTCCATGCTCAACGAAGCCCATGCTGAAGTTGTCCCAACGCAGTCCGATCTCCATGGTCTTGAACATGATGTTCTCGGGCCTGGTACCGAATTCCTGCGCGACAGCGTTCAGCTCAGCAATAGAAAACTCGTTCTGGTCCGATCGGAAGTACTTTGCCAGAGCCAGCGCGCGAGTACGCAGGCGCACAATCTGCTCGAGCGTCATCTTGGACTCCAGTTCTCCCAACTTCGCCACATCAGCAGCGCTCAGCTTCTTCTTCGTCTGATCGAAGTTATCGGCGTAGAACGCCACGTCTTCGTCACTCAAGCGCACCCGAGCAGCATCATCAGCCTCAGCGTTTCGCACGGTCTTCACCAGCACTTGATGGTCCATGTAAGGAACATACAAGTCACGGAGCACGTCCACCAGCATCTCACTCGCAACCGAAATGCGGTTGACCTCCAACGAGACAAGCTGGACACGCGCAAGACGGTTGTCGAGAGGAATTGGGGCAATGTTCTCGACGATTCCGAGAAGACGCGGCATCGGCGGGACTTCCAGCTTGAGCTCCAGGCCGGGGAACTGCATCAGGTTCACCTCGTCCGGCGACAGACTGGGCTTCAGTTTGTCCTTCTTCGGGGCCGCGTCCTCTTCCGCCGAGTTGCTCTTCGCCACTGTGATGTTCATTCCCTTGATCGTCATCGTGTGCTCCACGCGAATGTCGCTCGACGTCAAAATGAGCTGCAACGCTTCCTCGAGGTGTTCATACTTCACGTCCGTGATCAGGTCAAACGAGCTGACCCCAAAGGTCACGCGCGTGGGCTTTTCCGGCGGCGTAGGGTTGCTGCTAGTGATGCTGATCTTGAACTGGTCCACGTGCACGTCGATCTGAGCCGCAACAAGCTGGACAACACGGTCCTTGAACGAGAACGCCGGCGGCGCCGTTGACGCCGCGCGCGCCTGGTCCTGCTGCTGCTGCTGCTCGCGCTTCATCTTCTCCGCAACCAGCTTGCCGATCAGCCCGCCGGCCTCGCCCAGCTTCATCGCCACGGCGTCCTTCAGTTCAAACACGTCGGGCGCGTTGAGGTCCACCGTCACGCCCTCGACGGCGATCTCGTCGATCTTGACCACAATCTTCCACGTCGTGGCCATCTGGATGGTCATGCGCTTGATCGCGACGGCCGTGAGCGCGATGGGTGCGAGGCCCTGATTGGCGAACGCGAGCGTCTTGAGAAACTCGCTCTGCAGCTTAATCGCAAACAGCACGAGCGTGAGGCCGCGCAGCGTCTCCGTGGGCGCGCCCGTGCGCTGATGCGCGCGCGCCTGGAACGAGCCGAACAGGAACTCGAGCGAGACGCATGGCTGCAAGTACGCGGCCGCGAACTTGTGGATCAGGCCCGAGATCAGCGGGAAGACCGTGTAGCGCGCAAGGGACGGCACGACGCACAGCGACAGCGGCACGAGCACCGACACGAGCGCGATGGCGAGCACGCCAAACATGCCGGGCGCGCGGTTCGCGAGTAGGTGCCACAGCGTTGCTAGTTTCTCCGACGCGCTGCCCGGAGTTCGAGCAACTGCCACCACAACTACGACAACGGCAAGCGCTTGCTTTCCGTCCTTTCTCGGATCTTTGCGCTCTGCTTGGCAGGGGGGATTTTGCGCACTGAGATCCACTGAGATGATGCGAACCCTGGGAAAAGGAAAGGGGGGAACGTTGAGGTGACACGAAGGTTGCGCCAAGGCACTTCAACAGCCAGCGTGTGTGGCAAGGCGCGATCCCTCACTCTAGTGGCACGAGTCTCAACAGTGGGATTTTCAATATCTTATTTTGCGAATTGGTTCTGTTGTTATTGAGAGGGGAAAGGTGGGCCAAGTTGTCACTGTAAAGAGTTAGTCTCGTTGGCCCGTCTGCCCCGTCATGTGCACGCTGGGAGGTGGATTCACCCTCATTTATCAGATCTGACAGGGCCTGATTTATCGAAGTCCCGCCACAGTTGAGGCGTTTGATTAGGATGATGATGGACGCCACCAAGGTACAGTACTGCTGACAAGGAGAATGTCCACGTGGCTGTTGTCCTATTCTCCGTGCTTGCATGTGTACTGTACAGTACAATACTGTACTGGGCGGCGAGAGCCAACGGATGTGGCGGTGGTCGGCAATTTTGCGCGTCATTTGTGGTGACGCGGCTGGAAATCAGTTGCGCAAGGATCCTGCTGACCACACGAATATATTTCAGCCAATCAAATCAGAGTAACCTGGTTACACAACATCGTACAGTGCATATTCTCAAATCTTGTAGTAAGGCCCACTATTCCAGTGGCCCACGGTACGTTTCCCGCCAAAATGACAGAGGTGGTGCCTGCCAATATTTCGAGCAGAGCAATGGCGGCGAGCAGCTCCTTGCCGCGGAAGCTGTTGACGCTGGCGTTCCTGGTGCGCGAGCGCGGGTCTCAGGCGGCAGTTCCTTCTTCGTACGAGGTGCTGCTGGGCGAGAAGAAGCGCGGCTTCGGCATGGGCAAGTGGAATGGCTTCGGCGGGAAGGTCGAGCCCTCGGACACGACCATCGCGGCGGCCGCGGCGCGCGAGATCCAGGAAGAGGCCAACGTCAGCGTCCATACTAACGACCTGGAGCCGCGCGGAGTTCTGACGTTCACCTTCGAGGGAGGCAAGGAGATGCTGGTGCGTGGGTGAACAAGTAGATTATTTGACTGGGGTCGGCCGTGCGGTGGACTAATAATGCGTCGCAACTCCTGCAGGAAGTACACGTGTTCCTGACCACCAAGTTCACCGGCGAGCCGTCCGAGAGCGACGAGATGCTGCCCAAGTGGTACAGCTTCGACGCGATCCCGTTCTCTCAAATGTGGACGGACGACCACTTGTGGTTGCCGCACGTGCTGGGAGGCAAGTCGGTGCGCGGGCACTTCCACTTCGGCGCCGACGAAGTGACCATTCTCGAGCACAATCTCGATGTGGAGTGACACATCCAGCATCCAGCGCGTTGATAGAAACACATAGCGTCTGTGAAAAAGAATTCGCTTTTGTTAAAACTGTTGGGCTCCATTTACCCGCTCAACTTCTCCGACGGCTGCAAAACTGCCTCAAAACCTGGGCGTCAATCCAACGCACCGCCCTACCACCTTGTCGAATGCACTTACGCTGCGACTTCCCAATGCGATACATCGACGCCGGCGGCGGCCGCGCGAGTGGCGATCCAGTACAGCGAGTTGGTGAGCGAGCTGCCGTCGTCAAAGAAGGTGAGCTTGCGCACCTCGTCCCACGCGTGGACAGGGTCGATGATGGCCAAGTCCAGGTCCGCGTAGCCTCGCCAGCGGTCCTCAATGGGGTCCGTCACGCGGTCGAAAGCCTGCTTCTGGAGCACGGGGTACTCGTCACGCACGTAGTCGGGCGAGATGAAGGCCGGCGTGATGGGCGTGAACGGGATCATGTTGATCAGGTGCATGTGCTCGGGCTGCGGGCCGAACCAGGTCGTGTACGAGACCTTGGTGGCCGCCACCTGGCCCGTCATCTTGTTAGCCGCGAACACGGGCTCGTAGATGGTCGAGTCGCTCGGCATCTGCCAGTACGTGCGGGCAGCGCGCGCCTCCAAGGTCAGCAGCAGGCGGCCGATGTGCTCGATGGCGCGGACGCCGAACGCGCGGCCGGCCAGAAACACGCCGTAGTAGGCGTTCACGGCCTCGCTCACGCTCTCCTGGGACTTGCCGCCCTCCAGTGTGTACACGCCGCTCGCGAACGAGTGGCCGTCATACCACGAAAAGTGACGCGCCAACGGGAAGAACCGACTGTGGAGCAATCCAATCACGCCATGAACTTGCACGTTAGTTTCAAGAGCAACCACCACCAACAGAATTGACAAAAACAATGAACGTACTCCTCAGGCAGCGGGCTGGCGATGTCGCGGGCGATGGACATGACGGCGGCGCGGTGCTGTTCCGCGAAATTCGGACGGAACTTGGCCACCACGGCGACCGCGTACAGGAAGTAGCCGTAGTGGAAGTGCTGCTCAAAACAAAAATCGAACACCACCGCAGTCAGTCACCTCTCCTACCTTCCGCATGCAACGCCATAGCCATCGACTTACATGGTCGTTGTACCACCCGTTGCCGAAATCTGTCATCCAGAAGACGCCCTTGAGCCCATTGAGCGAGCACAAGCCGCCCCAGCTGCGCTCATACACAAAGTGGTCGCCGTTGGCGCCCAGCAGCCACGGGGTCACCCAGCTCTCCACCTGAGAGATCAGAGCGTCGCGAGCGTCGTGGTCCCCCAACTTGTCGGCGATCAACGCGAGCCGCACCTGGCGGGCGATCTCCTTGCCGAAGTAGTACGGGTCCTGCGCCACCGGCGTGTAGTTGGAGTCCAGCGCCAGGGCGGCCGCGATCTCGCCACGAAGGTGGTCGGGCACCGGGGGCATCGACACGTCGTCAGAGTCATCCGCCGCGTCAAATCCCGTGGCCGGCAGGTCCTCCGTCAGATGCCAGCACGAGCCGCGCACCGCCGTCATGTACGACTTGACCGTGCGATGTCCAAGATGCGACAACACCTCAAAGTCCGACCCAGGAGTCTCCACGCCATTCGCGTCAACGTCTCCGATACTGACGTCTTCAGTGGCGCTCGACAAATCCGCAAACGTCGCGACATGGTGCGGGTTCGCAAGCATGAGCAGCTCCTGCTTCGATCCGTTGACAACCGGATCAAACTGCTTCGTCGTCCAGCAAAACGTAACGTCGCCACGCGCATGAGCGCTGTCGTCGTCTTGCACCGCGTACTTGACGCTCGAGGCGACCGGGTACACGTGCGCAGCCTCGTCCAGCAGCTGAATCGTCTTGGTCACATCGTCACTAACTGGAACCACTGTCAGGCGCGCCGCGCCCGTGTAAAAGTCCGAGTCGACGAGCCGCACGTTCGTGGGCGTCGTGAGCTCGCCACGGTAGTTGTACGGGCGGTAGTCCTTCTCGTTGGCGAACTGCAGTCGGAGCGTGCGCGGCTCCCCAAAGTACAGCAGCCACTTTTGACGCGCAAGGCCAATGGGAATGTCGTCAGCACTAGCAGACATGGTGTTGGTCGTGTTGGACTCGCTGCGAATACCGTAGACGAGCACGTCAATCTCAAAGCGTTGCGCCGTCCACTGCTGCAGCGCCGAGGCGGGCGCCGACGGGTCCGCTTCCTTGATTTCCTCACCGTTTACGCTCAGCACGGTGGTCGCGTTGAACTCGAGCACGGGCAGCAGACGCTGGTACTCGACCGTCACGTAGGGGGAACCACGCACGAGCACCGCCTTCATCCACTGGTCCGCGTCGTCGCCGAAGCGGTACTGCACCGTGACCGAGAGGGGGTCAAAGGCCGCGACGTGGCGCGTGGTGCTGTTGCCGTCGCCCAGCAGCGCCGTCGCGCCGTTCGCCTGGTTGACTGTTTTGCTGTAGCCCGTGAAGCTCGCGTCCACGTTGAAGTACTCCTGCACGGACGCATTTGTCGCCAAGCGCCGCGAGTCGCCGTACGAGATCTCCAGACGCTTGGGAACACTGCGCACCGTGTACGGGCTCAGCGTCACCTCTCCGGCGCCGTAGTTAAGGCCGTGGCCGTCGCCGATAAGCAGATTGGTCCAGAAGGCGTTGGTGGGGATCGCGCGGCCAGGCATCGAGATGAGCCGCGGCGGGATCGGGTGCAGCCGCGACACGAACGGCGGCGTGAGCGTCAAGATCTCCGCCTCCGTCAGCTGCGGCACCGGCGCTTCCGTCGTCACGACTGGCGCGCTGGTTTCGGACGGAACAACCACAGCGGGCGCGCTCGTCGATGGCGCGCCTGGGGTAGCGGTGCTAGTCGCAGCAGCGCCGCGGTGGTGCGAGGCGGCGATGTGCCAGCACACGAGCACGAGCATGACGGCCGCGACGGGCACCGCGACGAACAGCGCGCGGCGCAGGCGGTTGCGCCGGCGCACGGCGTCCCCGCCCTCGTGCTCGCCCTGGCGCGACGGCAGCAGCGGTGACGACTCCTTCGGCGCCATGGGATGCAGCTCGCTCGGGATTGGACAGCGGCGAGAGGTCTGCTTCGTCGAGAGGAAGCGATAGTGACGACAGACCTTCTTGGTCGCCTTCGGATCGGATCCCTTGTAAAGATTCGCAAGTGCGACAACCAAAGATACGCCAGCGTGGGACGAAAAAGATCGACAGCGCACTTTCAGCCAATCAAAGCGCGATCTCGTTCCATGACGTGCATTATCATCGCATTTGATTGGCTGAAAGAAAGCTGAGGACAAGTCACTCAAGTGGGGAACATAAATCAGGGGGGACGAACGTTCGATTTTTTTTTTGCGAGTGGGTGTTTGGGTTTTTGCGCGATCGACGCACGCAAATCTGATCCGCCAGCTGTTTTGAACAGGTATCTTAGTCCGATTGCTCAATGGTGTATCTTATTTATTGACCAGTACGTGGCCTCATAACTGGAAGCGAGTGAAAAACGAAAGCGAGAGCGAGATAATGGCCGCAGCCTGGACGTCACCAACGTCAAAGGCGCACGTTCATCATGACAACTTGATGGCGCCGTACTCTGACGAAGCGGCGGTGTCTGCGCCCAGCGGGTTGGCCGGACGCTGGCAGCGGCGCCAGACGAGGTACACGAGCGAGATGACGAGGTTGAACGAGCCGCAGAACAGCCAAATGCGCGAGCCCTGCGCGAACAGCACGCCCGACAGCACGATGATCTTGGGGATCGTGATTGCCCACGCGCCCGTGTTGCCGAACGGCACCTGGAACGGACGCTCCGTGTCCTTCTCGACGTAGCGGAGGCGCAGGAACGCGAAGAACTCGAGCAGCAGCGTCAGGCTGGCAATGGCAACAGCAACAGTTGACGTGAGTGATCCGTCCGTCCCCATCCACACACAATCTTAACACGACGGACGTACTTGTTGAAGAACGTGTCGAGCACGACGAGGAACTCGAAGGAAAAGTTCATGAGGATGCCGGTGGTGACGGTCTGAAAGATGATGGCGGCGATGGGCGTACCGAAGCGCTTCCATTCGACGGTGAGGATCGAGGGCAGCATCTTGTAGTCGGCCACGGCCCACAGCGCGCGCGAGCTGCAGGCCATGACCACGTTGAACTCGCCCAGCGTCGCGATCACGGCCGCCGCGCCGACCCACACGCCGAGCCACGGCGCGATTGACATGGCAATCGTCTCCAACGACCCTTCCTCCCATATCGAATAGTCCGACTGCACCATGATGCCCGCACCAACTGCAACACAACAGCATCCATAGGTCAGTCGAAGCACAATGCGCATAATAAGAGCAGGACACGTCCTACCCGGGAACGCATAGTTGATTGTGATGAGGAACATGGCGATGACGATGGCGATCGGGTACGTGCGGCCGCCGTCCTTGACCTCACCGGCAACGCATCCAAGCGAGTCCCAGCCTGTACGCCATGAGTAACACGTTAGCCGGTTGTATCAAATTGATGCTATCTGAATGCGGAGAGCGCAGATTTACGCTTGCTTACCTTGGTAATTCCACAGGATGGTTGAGAGGAAGAGCGACCAGTCAATCTCAGGCGCGACGCTCCCCCATGTCGACAGGTTGAACGTTTCCACACTCATGGGCTCGAGCACAAAGGGCGCGAGCACAAACAGCGACATGGCGACCGACGCCAGCGCCACCGCGCGCATGCCAACCGCGTTCGCAGTGAATACGAGCAGCAGCGCGACCGCCTTGACAAGCCAGCGCTCCACCCCCGTCAGCGTGATGTCGAAGCCCGACTTGAGAAACGCCTCGACGTAGCTGTAGTTGGAAGGCGGCGGGTTAACCCACAACGTTAGATGCACGACTAGCAACAATAATGAACATGGAAGCGGTAGGTTACCTGCAAAAGAGCACCGGGTACGTCGGCAAGTCGCACACGTTGCTCCCGATGGAGTTGAAGGCGTTGATCCAGCCAGCGAATTCGCCGAGGCCGCGACGCACCCAGAGGATGTACCCGCCGTTCTCATCGATCATGGAGCTCAACTCGGCGGTCTGTAATCATCACAACAGGTGCGTTAGTCACACCGACAAAGCAACTAACTCGCAAACACGGTGAGAAGGGCCAGTAGACTCACCATGAGCGCCTGGGGTAAGCCCCACGTGAACGGTAGCAGCACGACCGCGAGCAGCACGGGGTACGCGCCGGCAGCGCGCACGGCATCTTCCACGCCAAAGGGCCCGGCCGCGACGGCAAAGTATGCGATGAACCCGAGCGTGATGTGGTTGATCGTGCGCGCCTTGCGGCGGTGCGCACCGCTCTGGTGCAGCTCGGCCTCGGCCTCGATGCGCTCGTACTCGGCCTGGCTCTCGAGCAGGTGGTGGTGACCCAGTGGACTCGGCAGGTTGCGCCAAGACTTGAGCGGCGAGCGGTCAGCCGACGACGGCGGCACCAGGTGCAGCAGGTGCTGCTGCTCGTCCTGCGAGTTGAAGCGCGTGCGGATCGCGGCGCGGCCGCCATGAGCAGCAGAGTCGGGCTGCGTCATGGCTTCAACTTGGAGCGGCGCAGCTCCGAAGGGACGTCTGGGCAATCGGCGAGTCTTGTGAGCGCCAGCGGAACCCTTGAAAGCAAGCGGACGAGTGCGAGGGCAAGAAGCGCGACCGATTACGGGACGCGGCGCACGAAGAGGTGGAAGAGATCCAAACCGCAGTGTAACAATGGAATGGACCATCACTCTCGAATGTGACGGCTTGCGAGTCGCAAGTCGCGACGCGTCCCACAGTAACGGCGGTTTACCCTTTGGCTGTAAATTACATTTCGACTTGTCTTTTTCGTAGATATTATACAAATATGTTGTTAGTCAAGGCTATATTTACGTATACACCCACGCGCTTGCTTCAGTTCTTACGCGTAATTACGAATTCGCGCGCGTCCCACAGCCAGTCATTTGGAGCTCTTGTGGAAAAAAGAAAACGGCTCACGACCAATGGGCGCGCGCCCAACTCCATCGTCGCCCGGTCGGTCTCCTCCCCCCCCACTTCATACTCGCAGTGCCGTCGTGCCAGGCACGCAGCGCGGTTCGTGGGTCGTCAACGTCGTCGAGTTCGTCCGGTGTGTCCCTTTGTGTTCGTCGGGGGCGCTGCCTCCCTGCTCATCCAACAGCCCGCTGGCGCCCCCGAGCATTGCCTCGGCAGTGCGCTAGTGGGTATAGTATGCAGCAGATATCGAGGTCGGCGGCTCTGAGCTCTCGCTATTCATTGGCGCGAGCGATTTGTCGCTGGACGACTCGCTTTGCTCTGCTTGGTGTGACGGCGGGAGTGCTTGCGCTTCCCGTTCAAGTGGATGCGGGCGAGCGTCGGACATGCAATCATTTCTTTGTGTGACTTCATGTGTGTGTGTGGCTGTACGCTTGCAAGAAACACTCTGTGCTTGACCTTTTACTCAATGGTCGATGTCCAATTTTTCTTCTTGCGAAAGAAATCTCCGCGCTTACTCACCGCCACGTCGAACATTAGTCGGCGTGTTGGTCTTTCGTGTCGGAACATGTCCATTTTCAATAGCAACCAACAGCGATTCATTCATGACCAAAACGTAATCGAGGTGAGGAAGAAACTTCGTGGTGGAGATCTTCGATGAAACCAACACATGACTACAATTCTCTGATCGATCCGAACAAGCACGACCCCATTTGTGAAGTGGTAAAAGCTACTGCAGCGCATGAACGCTTAAGTAACCTAAGCCGTCGAGCTGGCCACACGGCTGAGAGCCGCCAGGGTGTCGTGCATTTCACGCGTGGCGCTTGCCCGTTGGGCCTTCATCCCCAGCAATAGATGCTCAAGTTGCGTTGCGACTGAGCCGCAAGGTCTGCCAGCGAATGCGGACGACGTAGTGGCCGCATGAGACCCCGCGAGTTCGGGAGATTGCATGAACCGGAGCAGCCGTGACGCCTCTGCTGCCGCGTACAGGCGGCTTTTCAGCCGCTCAGCGGACGAGCTAGAGGTTGAGGTCGATCGATGCCACTTCCACGCGCACTGGATCAAAAACGCCGCGCTGGCTTTGCGCTTGCGGGCGTAGTCGTAGAACTGGACAACGTCCAGTACGATCTGCTCTTGCGGCGAGATCAGCAGCGCGTCGATGAGCACCACGCGCAGCAGACACGTGATGATCGTGCCGCCGATGATGGCTCCAAAAACGATCGCGAGCTTGCCATTTAGCGTCATCGGCGAGACCTCGCCGTAGCCGACGCCGGTGATGGTCACGATCGTCATCCATATCGCTTCATTCACGCTCGGCAATCGCTCGTTGCTGCCTCTGTGATGCGGTCAGAAGGGAGGAAGGAGTCAGTGATCTGATGCGTACGCTTGAGCCAACGTACAGTAAACGCCCACGAACCGTTCGAAGAAATTGAGCGCTGACGCCGTCAAGAGCCAATCCACCGCCAGGATGGCGGCCGTGCACACGAACGGGAACTTGTGGAAGGAGTACTTGATGGCGAACCACACCGACGACAAATCAACTTGATGGAGGCGACCTGTTGTCGTTGCCCCCGTGAGAATGAGCGGCTCAGTCACTGATCAGCCGATTAGAGTGAGATGAAGGCGCCTTGATGTGTTTACCGATGAATCGGACGTCGTGAGAAGCCACATTGTACCCGAGCTTGTTGCGAAGAAATCGCCCGAGAAGGTAGATCCGGGCAAACACGACGACGTCTAACAGCAACACAGTAACGGCACACGGCGTGAGCCTCAGGAACAATACCAACGAATCAAGACGGACCCAGTGCCCACCTAACTGATCCAGATGCTCAAGGTACGATTCGTGCAGGTGCAGAACCTGGTGTCGCGGCGCCACCAACGGAATGTGCGCGGTACAAACGATCGTTTCCACGAGGAATGGACTGGTTCAACAGATCGGGAGTAATGAGCCCCTTCTGAAGGGCAAAACAACGACTTCGCTATAGCGACCAGTTCGGTAAGCGAGAGAGACGTACATGAGAAGCCTGGAGGAAGGCTGGAGGAACGTCGTTCGTGGCGGAAGCTGCTTGGTCTGCACCAAGATAGCGCACCGCAATCCTACCATGCCCACAAACAACGTTTAAACCTGGCCCGGAACACGACACCAGGGCAAATAACGAGCACGCACGGTATCGCAGCACGAGACCGAGGAGAAGCAGAGCCGAAGCACTTGAAAGGATCACCTTGAGCGCTACGAACGCGCTCGAATAGGCGAACTCGGCGTCGGCAGACGAAGAGCGCGCATCTTGGGCTCTGACTGACGACTGGAAGGCATCCCACTCGACCCACAGCAGTTCGCTCTCGACAATCACGCACAGGATGCAGAGTATGGCAAGGCAGAACATGCCGTTCTCCACGCGTTGCAGCGAGAGACCGAGCTGATAACCAGGATACGGACCAGCAAGTTAATATTCCACGTCCATCGTATCATTGCCGGTCACAAAGACAATGACTGTGGCCGCACCTGACGAACGCGATCCAGGCTCCGGAAAGTGGCGACGGTCGCTGCCCATCGCGCGCCGCCCGCAGCGCGGCGCTGGTCAAGCTGAGCGAGTAGTATGCCACAGATCGATCGGATGAGTTGGTCGTCTTCAGGTAGCAACGTTGCATGCAGAGATCTGCACCGGCACCTGGCTCGCGTAGATACTGGTTTGTCGCGTGTGCTGGACGGAAATCGAGGGCTTCACGCTGAGCGTGAGCGCCGAGGCGTCGCTAGGAGCCGCGCCATGCCGCAGCGCCATGCTCCGGATCAACGCCGTTGGAAAATCACCCTGCCGGATCAACGCCGCTGGAAAATCACCCTGGCGGGTTAGATCAGAATAAAGAACTCTGATTGGATGAAAATGTTCATCAATCCTGTATTGTATACGTTTAATTATTGAAAGCATTGAAGTAATTATGTTGTCCATTTAGTGTACGGCTCAATAGTGGAAATATACATTATCAGGTATACATATGCAGTGAGGTTCACTGTATACCTGATCGTTTTGGCGTGTCATTTCGAACGAGGCGGTGCATGTTCGTCACGACTCATGCACCAACAACCACCTGCTGAAGACACATAGCTCGGCCTCGGTCCTCGGTAGGGGTGAGTCAGTGCGCTCTTGAATCGTACTATCCATAGGATAGGTCTGGACATGGCTGCAGGTGTGAGGTGAACCAAATCAACGACTGGAAATCCAAATGCTCACCAAACGCGTACGCTCACTTGCTTGGACTCGTTTGGACCGGCCTTCCTGTCGGCAATCATCAGTGTTGATATCCAAAAATGGTAGCGCACTATGCGCTTTGTAACACCGCTACCTTTCGACCGTGGGAGCTGCAAGTCTCAGGGTTGCAGTCGGTTAAGCGCTCTCGCCAGGCGCGCATTGTTGCTACCAATTCGAGCATGAGCCTGTGAGCATCGTCGAAGTTGTTCTCCCATTTGGTGCAGTTCCACGAACGTCCCCTTCTTCAGGGTCCCCACGACCAGCATCTCAGCATCTTTGACTTGACCGGGTTCACGCTCGAGTCCTTCGTCGTCACTGATGGACTTGCCGAACAGGAAGTTGGTCAGGTCAGGAAGCGCGAGCACATTCGCGATCATGCTCGCATCCTCTTGGTCAATGTAGGCTCCTGTAAGAGTGACGCTTGCTATCGACGAGCGAGCGCGCGGGTGCTGTGAAAAGAGAGCGCACGCCAGGCACTCCAAGACGAGTAACATCAGCTCTGGGTTGTCCCCGAAACCTTCAAGGTCGCACGATAGCTCTCTCATCGATTGTGCTTCGACCGCTGCAGAGCACGTCCAAGCAAACCAAGCGGCGTAGACGGGAGTCCCCAGCAGTTTAACCGATTTGAGTACAGCGCGGGACACGTCGTCGCTGCAGCCCCGGCACAGGATGCTCTCAACCAATTGTCCCAACGCCTGACTGTGGATTGCTGCGCTCCACGTCTCATCCTCGACAAACGGCGTGAGCAAGAGCTGGGAGATCTTCAAACCGTCGGCGCTGGTCACAATTTCCTCCAGCACATGAACCACCTCTGGTGCTAGCAAGTCGCCGAAGATAGCTGCTTGCAGACCGGAGGGTGGACGCACCGCAAGTTGCAGCGCGCTCACCACAAACGCGCAGTCGAAGCCCGTGGACTCACGCGCCTCCAGGGGCGTCGAAGGCAGCCGTCGAACCGGAAATCGCCAGCCCCCGTGCTTTGAATGAAGCCTTTTCAGCTCCCGCCATTGTCTGGCAAGAAACTGCGTCTTCCTGTCAGCAACGACTCGAAGCACGATCGGGTCGTCCAGTCGCTCTTACCGTACGGATAAATAGCGATCTGCCGTGCCCCGCGCGGCGATCTGGCGCATCGCCACCAGAGAGGATGCGTTGGATGGGAGAACGTCCAACTCGCCGAAGAAACTCGTGAGCAGGTCAGTGTACCAGTCGGTCAAGTGGCCGGGCGAGTCGACCACCAACTCGATCTCAAACCGCGCGCACGCGTCCGCGTCCAGGATCAAGTCTCCATCGTTCACAGCCATCTCGCAGTGCTCCGTTATCACATGCTTCCACGCGGCGGGGTCCAACCTTGAGATCAAAGCAAGCAGCAGCAACGCGTCGCGAATGCCGCGCAGCGTTGCAGGCCTTGCTGGCGAGACGCACTCGGACGCACACGAAGTCGCCTCTGGACGCGCACTCTGGCCCGGAGCTCCAGCCGCCCGCGCACGGGCCGGCACCATGGTCGCATGAACGCCCAGCGGACTGGCGGCGCGTCTTGACCGTGGTACCATTTATCCGGAGGCTGGAATCAGATGCACACGATGACGCGCATTCGCTGCGGCGAAGCCGAAAATGATCGAAAGTACACTGCGGTCGATTGAAATCAGCGATACCGGAGGTAGCGGGCGCGGTCAGTACTGACGATGGAGATGGTTCTGGCTTGCTTCTCTTTGCATCTCTCTCTCGATGAGTACAGCGAGTGGATGTGAACACGCTCAGAAATGCCACGCGGCATTCGAGCGGGAACGGCTCGAGCTTGACAGGCAGCACTTGATTGTGGAAAAGCCGGAATTGCGCGGGAGCGCTGCTGCTGAGGATGACAGGAGATACAGCCACCTTCAGGAACTCGAGCCTCTCGTTCGCGCAAAGCATGTCCACAAAGCACTGGATAGCATAGCCACTCGAGAGTGTCATCCGAACCGTCTTCGCCCAAGTAGCACGTCAAGCTCTTGAGAGTCTGCGTCAGTCGAGAGCGACATCCACTCAGCTCGCGCAAGTGCGGAGAGGTCGTCAAACTTGCAATCGAGAGACTCGATGTCCACCGTGTGCGCGTGGTACACGTTCAGAAACTGGTGCACACTGATGGAGGTTCCTTTCCAACAGAGCGTCTTCAGCTTCGGACAGGCCTTCAAAACGTCAGAAACCGATATCGCGGCATCAGGCGGTAGATCGAGCGACAGGTGAACCAGCGACGACCCAACGAGTTCCAGGAATCGCCGAAGCCCCGCTGTCGCTCCAGGCTCCAAGCTGCAATCGATGCACAGCTTGGTTACGTCGATATTTGGGGGCGTATCACTGACTGGGATCACTTGGTCACGCCGCACCTTGCAAATCCCGTACCCAGGAACAACCACACGTGCGTAGTCGTTGTACAGACCATCACGAAGCAGTGTCACCGTGCAGGGGTATGTCGCCAGCGTCCAGCTTGCTGCCGAAGCCGGTATCTCCTCGTCTTCGTCCATGGTCTGCAGCTCCACAGTCGACCCTTTCTCCAGCATCCCGGTGACCGGCATTTCGGTATTCATGGCTCGTTTAACCTCCCGCCCGCGTTGATTGTCGTTCTTGCTAACCACGAGATTGGTCGGGTCAGGAGAAGAGAGAATGTCGGCAGTCACCTCTGCGTCTCCTTGTCCGATGTAGACATCCACAAGCTCAACACTGGTTATCGAAGAGCGAGTGCGTGCGTGCTTCGAAAAGAGCGCATACGCCAGACACTCCCATATGCGCGACCGCAACGCTGGGGTTTCCTCTAGACCTTGGAGACTGCACGCTATCTCGCTCACCGACTGCGTCTCGACGATAGCTGAACACGCCCGAAAAAAACGATCTGCGCTCAGAGGAGCTTGGCGCAGATCAACATATTCGAGTTCGGCGCGGAGCTCCTTGTCACAGCATCCTGGACACAGGATCTTCTGGATCATTCGTTCTTCCGCCTGGATCTGACACGGCGTCGTCCACTCTTCCTTCTCGATGTGAGGGGTGAGCGTAAGCTGGGGGATCTTCAGTCCGTCGGCGCTGGTCAGAATCTCCTCCATGACAAGGGCCAACTCAGGCGTCAGGCCGCGTTTGGGGGCTATCACACGGAGCGCATCCACCACGAACGCACAGTCAAGACCCTTTGCGTCACACGTCGTGAGGAGCGTCGGCAGTCGAAGATCAACCGGAAAGCACCAGCTCCCGTATCTTTCATGCAAGCCTTTCAAGACGCGCCAATGTCGAGAAAGGAACTGCGTGTCGAAATTCGGGACGATTACGATCTCGACCGGGACGTCCAGCCGCTCTTGCCTCATCCGGCGACTGCAGCCGGTCGTCCCTCGCTCAACGATCTGACGCATTGCCACCGATAGACAGGATGCGTTGGACGGTAGAGTGTCCAACTCGCTGAAGAAAGCCGCGAGGAGATCGGGGTGCCAGTCGCTCTTGAAGCCGTGGAAGTCCTCTAGCAGCTCGAGCTTGAAGCACCCGCGTGTGCACACGTCTGCTTCCAGGATCGCATCTCCATCAGCCACATTCAGCTTGCAATGCTCCGCCAGCACGTGCTTCCACGCAGCAGGATCCACCCTTGAGATCAACGTCAGCAGCAGCAGCGCGTCGCGAATGCCGCGCAGCTTGGCGGGCGACGCGTCTTCCTCGTCGGTGAGACGCACGCGGATCGACACGGAGTCGCTCCTGGACATACCGTGGTGCACGCTGGTCCGGAGGCTCAGCCGCTTGCGCACGGGCCGGCACCATGGCCGCATGAACGCCCAGCGGGCCGCGAGCGCCTCCATTCGAATGTGTGGAACTGGATCCCAACGGTTCGATGAATCGACACTGAAGTAGAGCTGACAACGTTTGGGCCCAAAACGTTTTGTAAACGTACACACTTTTAAGTGTTTAAAAGCGTTGTACTGTAGGTTGTACGTTGTAGAGAGAGACACACAAGATTAACGTTGGGTTCACAGATCAGGATGAAGGACTCTGATTGGGTGCAAATCGAAGCTTAATCCCAATTTATTTGTGAACTGAACATTCAATTATTGATTGTCAAACAATTATTATGCAGCTGCGCTCGGCTCGCTCGTGAATGGAGTCGTGCTTCAACCCCGTTTAAATTGACGCTCATACTATATGTCAGTATTTTGAGGTTTTGATAAGCTCCCAATAAGTGACATATTGTGGCAAAAGTGTTTTATGCAGACCAAATATATTGTGTATCACATTGTTTTAGAACAATCGGCCCACGCAACCATCGCCATCAGCGACAGAGCGGCCTGCATCAGCCACTGTGGCGACTCGTTGGCCGCCACGAGCACCGCGAGCGGCTTCAACGGCAGCGTGATTGCCGCCGACAGCAACAGGAGCGAACGCATCTAACTCCGAGAGCAGCAGTGTCGAAGCCAACAGCGGTCGTAGGAGCGCTTTGACGGCCGCCAACAACGATTCGCGTCGTCCTCCCTTCGTCGCGGTTCAATCCGCTGTGCAAGACGCCAGGGAAGTCGTCAACGTAAAAAAAAATGTGGTCGCAAAGGTCTCGAGGCTAATAGATCGGTCCGGGCTCACACAAAGTTGGTGCTGCGGTTGTCGCTAGGTGCTTTGATGTCTATTTCGCCCGCAGATACAGCCGACAGTGCGCCTGCTCGCTTGATATCCTGCTGCTGCTGCTGATGCTGCTCCGAGATCTTCTTCTGCAGCACTTCGTCGCTTTTTTCGCGCGCCGCCAGCACCGACAAGTTCACGGCGATGAACGTCGAGAGCATCGTGATGCCCGAAACCGTGGCCGCACGTACATGGGCGGGCCGAACGAGCCGTACGAGAAAACGCAGCTCACAGTACTGGTCGTTTTCACGACGAGGCCGAGCACTCGCACCGTTCTTTCACGAGGCCGTAACGACACGATGGCACAGTCGTCGTCCGAAGAGGAAAAATCCTTACCCGACATCTCCGTCCACGTTTGTCCGCGTCGGTGTACTCGTCAATGTGTTCCTCGATCTTCTGGGCCGTCGGATGTGTTGACGAGTCGCAGCATGTTAAACCCGCTCGACGCGTCCTGGTACAGCCGACGAATGTAGTCGAGCTTGAGTTGCACGGAGAACGAGTAGCAGATCGCGTTGGTCGTCCCATCGGTGCCATCGCCTCGACACGGCGCCTTTGAATCATCTTGGGCACTTTAAGTAGTCTTCGACTCGTTCGTTGGAGTTTGCGCGCTCATGCTTGCCGCACTTTACTGAGAGGCCGGAATCAGGTACACCCGGCGACGTACATTCGTTGCGGCAAAGCCGAAAATGATCGAAAGCACGCTGCGGTCCATTGGAAACCCAGCGACGACAGAGGTAGCGGGTGACGGAAGCGCCGGTGTTGACGATAGCTCTGACTTGATTCTCTTCGCATCGCTCTCTTGATGATTCTGGCGACAGGAGGTGAACACGCTCAGAAATGCCACGCGGCACTCTAGCGGGAACGGCTCGAGCATGACCGGCAGCACTTGATTGTGGAGAACTTGAAATCTCGCAGGAATATCGCTGCTGAGAATGGCAGGAGGCACCGTCACCTTGAGGAACTCAAGCGTTTGATTGGAGAGGAGCATGTCCAAAAGACACTGGATCGGGTCGCCACTCCAGTAGTCCCAGTCGTCGTCGTCCGAGTCTTCTTCATCCACGTTGCACGCCAAGTTCTTCAGGGTCTGCGCGAGTCGCGAGCGGTCGTCGGTCAGTTCCCGCAGCAGTTGAGGGAGGTCGTGAAAGTGGCAATCGAGAGACTCGATCCCCATCTTCTGCTCGCGATACGCTTTCAGGAATTGATGCGCGCCGATGGAGGTGCCTCTCCAACTGAGAGTCTCCAGCTTTGGACAGGCCTTGAAAGCGTCGTAAACTGATATCTCGGCATCGGGAGGTAGAGTGAGCGATAGGTGAACCAGCGAAGACCCGGCCAGTTCGAGGAATCGCCGAAGTCCATTCGTCGATCCCGGTTCGTGAAGGAAATCGATGCTCAACTTGGTTACGTCGTTTTCTGGGCGCGTATCATTGACCGGGATCACTTGGTCGCGCCGCACCATGCATGCGCCGTACCCAGGAACAACCACGCGTGCGTAGTCGCTCTCCTGACCACCAGGAAGTACCATGACCGCGAATTGGTCTTTTTCCAACGTCCAGCTCACCGACGAAGCCGGTACGCGCTCATGTACACCCATTGGCTGCAGTTCCACCGTCGTTCCCTTTCTAAGAGTCCCGATGACTAGCTCCTCGTCATTCTGGTCTTGACCGGGTTCACTCCCCTGTCTATCGTCGTCGTTGGAGTACTTGTCGATCAGGAAGTTGGTCGGATCAGGGGACGAGAGCACATTCGCGATCACTCCCGCGTCCTCTTGGTCAATGTAGGCTCCCATAATATAGACGCTTGTTATCGAAGAGCGAGCGCGCGCGTGCTTTGAAAAGAGAGCATACGCCAGGCATTCCCAGACGCAAACCATCAGCTCCGGGTTGTCCTCGAAACCTTCGAGATCACACGCTAGCTCGCTCGTCGATTGCGCTTCGACCACTGCAGAGCACATCCGAGCAACCCAGGAGGGATGGACGGGACTTCCCAAGAGTTCGACCGCCTTGAGTACGCCACGGGACTGAGCGTCGCAGCTGCCCGGACACAGGATCCTCTCGATCAATCTCCCCGCCGCCTGAATATGAGACGCTATCGTCCACGTGTCATCCTCTACAAACGGGATCAGCGAGAGCTGTGGGATCTTCAATCCGTCGGCAGTCGTCACGATCTCCTCCAGCACATGAGCCAACTCTGGCGCTAGCCAGTCGCCGGTGATATCCGCTTGCTGAGGGGGAGGGGGATGGACTGCAACTTGCAGTGCGTCCACCACGAACGCGCAGTCGAAACGCGAGGCCTCACGCGCCGACGCCAGGAGTGTCGAGGGAAGCAGTCGAACTGGAAAGCGCCAGCCACCGTATTTACCATGAAGTCCTCTCAGCGTCTTCCACTGTCCGGCAAGAAACTGCGTCTTGCTATCAGCGACGACCCGGATCGCGACCGGGACGTCCAGCCGTTCTCCCCGCACGGCGAAATAGCGATTTGCCGTTCCGCTAGCAGAGATCTGACGCATCACCACCGCCAGAGAGGATGCGTTGGACGGGAGAACATCCAACTCACCGAAGAAACCTGCGAGCAGATCCGTGTACCAGTCGGCCTTGTGGCCGGGCGAGTCGTCCACCAGCTCAATCTCAAACCGTGCGCCCGCGCACGCGTCCGCGTCCAGGATCAAGTCTCCATCGTCCACGATCATCTCGCAGTGCTCCGCTAGCACATGCTTCCACGCAGCAGGGTCCGCCCTTGAGATCAAGGCAAGCAGCAGCAGCGCGTCGCGAATGACGCGCAGCTTGGCAGGTGCCGCGTCTTCTTCCTTGTTGATGAGACGCACTCGGATGCACACGAAGTCGCCCCTACGCATACCGTGGTGCACTCTGGTTCGGAGGCTCAGCCGCTTGCGCACGGGCCGGCACCACGACCGCATGAACGCCCAGCGGCCCGCGATGGCCTCCATCAGGGTGGACGTCTTGTGGAACGGACCTCGACAACGGAAATGAGCTTCAGAGCAGCGCATTCCGGTTGGTCAAAAAGCAAGAATACCTCTATTTAGTTATATTTGATTAAAATAGTTCACAACACTTCCATAGTCTCATATTTAATGATGCATTTGGACCTTTGTAAATATATACCATGCATAATTCAATACTTATCAACTTAAGATAAGTGCTGCGGACTTCTTACATGCATCACTTCAACCGGCTCATCCCATTGCGCCACCCGAGCGGTCCATAGTCCTCATGGGAATTACCGCTGAGCAAATCGGTGTCCACAGTGCAGGCGAGTTAGTCACCCTCGCATCGTACTACAGACACGACAGGCGTACTGGGCTGCTTTCTTAACGGCATAGGACGTAAATCAATTCAATGCGTGGGCTCATCTCCTGCTTACCGAACGCCTGCGCACACTTGTTTGTACTTGGTCATCGGGAAATCCGCAGCGTTGGCATTCAGCAAAATCTCTGACCTACTCAGATCTCAGAAAGCGTCACGTACACACGGCGCCGAGCGCAGATCGCGGCAAAATCGAAAATCAGCGAGAAAGCGCCGCGGTTCATTGGAAACCCGCGCAGCACAAGTCGCTTCGGCGCAGACGTCGCACGAATTCCTGGCTTCGCATCAGTGAAGACGCTCAGGAAGGCGACGCGGGACTCCAACGGTAGAAGCACGTGAAACACAGCTACCTCCTCACCGTGAAAGCTGCGAATGTCTGCGTCGCGGGAACGGTCGTGCTCCTCAACGGGCACGCGCATGTGGAGATACTCCAGCTTGTCGTTCACTTCCAGCATGGCGATCACGCTGCTCGTCAAATCTTCCTCGTCCGCATGCTCGTGCTCGACGATGCAAGTGAGGCGACTGAGCGAGCGCGCTATATGCGCATTCTTGCTGCCCACCTCGCGCATGAGGCTGCGAGCATCGTCAAAGCTGCCCTCAAGCACCTCAAGACTCAGCTGCTGTGAACGACACACTTCGAGGAGCGAGCTTATGTTGATCGGGCAGCTTTTAACGACCAAAACCTTCAGACTGGGGCACGACTGAAGCATGCTGGCCGACCAGGCGCCCTCGTCAGCAGGTAGATAGAGCGCGAGCCTGGTGAGGGACGATCCGACCAGCCGAAGCAGTCGCTGAATACACGACTTCGGCTCTGGAACCGACGGCTCGATTTTGTAGCATTCGAGCGCTAAGCTGGTGACCCCGCCGCTTGACCATCGATTATTGGTTGTCCTGATCACTTGGTTGCGACGGGCAGCGCACGGACCGTACCCCGGAATGATCACTCGGGCGACGTCATCATCCTGGCGGTCTGCATCGCTGAGCATCTTGACACCGTGGACATCTCTTATCATCGTCCAGCTCGGCGATTCAGCTGAAATAGCCTCATTGGGGTATACCGTCCCGAGTGTCACCATTGTGCCTCGTTCCACCAATCCAGTCGTAAGCTCGACACGGTCGCTGTCTTGTGTGCTAGTCCGGCGAACGTCGTCGTTGGCCGCGCCTTCAAACAGCAGTCGGGTGAGGTCTGGCGACGCGAGCACAGCCGCAACCGCATTCGCATCAGCTTCCGTCATGTTAAACCCCGTAATCCTGACGCTCGAGACGCTTGAACGTGCTCGCGCGTGACTCGAGAACAGTGCGTATGCCATGCACTCCCAGACCCGTCGCTGCATACGTGGCGCCACAAACGCGGGCTTAATATGCAGATCCAGGTTGGTTGTTGTTTGCGTCTCGACGACTCCGGAGCACATGCGAGCGAGATCAGACGCGCGCTCCGCATCAAACGACACACTGATCGTCTCCACCGCAGCTCGTGAGTGTTCTGGCGAGCCGGTCGCACAGAAAATCTGCTCATAGACGCTTCCCATGCTCTGAGCTGCGCGCGCGGCATCCACTTCACGGCCACCGACGCTCAGGTCAAGCCAGGAGATCGGAACTCCCTCGCCTCCTGTCACGAGTCCCTCCACGAGCTCCTCCATCAACAGCGCTCTGTTGGACCCCGGACGGCTGTTGCAGGTAATAACAGCCAGCGACTGGAGAACGAATGCACAGTCCAACGGCGATCTCGTCGAGCTCGGTGTCAGCTGAAACGGGAAACGTCAGCATTCGTGCTTCTTCTGAAGTGCCTTCATAGCGCTCCGCAGGCTTCCGAGAAACGGGTTCTTAACGTCACCCGATATACGCACGGCGATGGGGATGTCAACGTGTCCATGCTGCAGAAGATGGCAAGCGCTGTCGGCAAGCGCAATGATCCGTTGCGCAGCCACCGACACCAGGTGCGCATCGGTTCGGGTAACTGGGTCGGCAAGCACTCGAGCGACCATGTCGGCTGCCCAGCCGTCAACGACGTTGTGCACGATATCATACAGAGTAAACTCGAAGCGCACTTGCGCGAGCGAGCACGCCTCCAGCAAGTCAACTGCAAAGGAAGCGGCAACCTCGCAGTAGGTTACCACAAGATGCACCCAGGAGCAGCAGCGCGTCGCGTACGGCTTGTACCGTGTCGGGTGTTGCGTCGACTTGCTGAAATGGAAGCCTGACGAAGACCTCAACATACTTCGTTCCGAACTGCTTCCACTCTCCGTCCGCGTCCCTCAACCGGAGTCGCCCGTGGAGAACTGCACACCACGGACGCATGAACTTCCAACGCTCGGCGAGTTCGGCCATCGCTTCCTCCGACATCGCTAACTCCGTCGATAGCACCACCGCAGACTTCCAACTGTCGCGAAGTGGCCGAAGTTTTTTGTGGGCCGCTTTGGGTTTCGGAAGAATGTGCGACGCGACGTGATCTCGGTTCCACCACATCTACGACCCAGAACGTCCCGCCGATCTGTCACGCTTGTTGCACCTTTAACTTCTGCAGGGGGCTGCCACAACGTGCGCTCACCCGGTAGAGTCGGCAGGCGCAAGAATGTCAAATAGCAGCACCGCGCCGCGGATGGCGTAATGCGCGACAGACTTCGCATGTCTTCTTTCCGTTGGACGCAGCTCGAGGGTCCTTATGCGCCTCAGCGGTTTGATCGCGCGGGTTATGCTTGTCAAACTGCGTTTTCGGATGCAAAGAGTTGTGCAAAAAGGGCGCGCGAAGCCCAGCGCCTGGAGAACTTGTCCATCACTGCATTCGGGCGCTCACGCTTGATGCCCTTACTGAGAGGCAGGAACCACGTACACACGGCGACGCGCATTCGTCGCGTCGAAGCCGAAAATGATCGAGATCACGCTGCGGTCGATCGGAAACCTGGCGGCGCCAGAGATAGCTGTCGACCGCAGTGGTGGAGTTGACGAGGAATCCGGCTTGGCTCTCTTTGTATCGCTCCCTCGATCAAATTGACGACCGGAGGAGAATACGCTCAGAAATGCCACGCGGCACTCTCGCGGGAACGGCTCGAGCACCACAGGCAGCACTTGATTGTGGAAATAGCGGAATTTCGCGAAGACATCGCTGGTAAGGAACCCACCAGGCGCCGTCACTTTCAGATACTCGAGCCTGGCATTGGCGCACAGCATCTCCAAAAGGCACTGGATCGGGTAGCCACTGGAGAAGTCCCACCCATCGTCGTCCGACTCGTCCTCGTCTTCGCCCTCATCCTCGCCCTCATCCTCGCCCAAATAGCACGTCAAACTCTTGAGCGTCCGTGCCAGACGAGAGCGATTGCCACTCAGCTCGCGCGTCAGTTCGGGGAGGTCGTTAAACTTGCAATCAAGACACTCGATATCCGCCATGTGCTCGCGGTACGTGTTTAGAAACTGATGCGCGCTGATGGATGTGCCTCTCCAACAGAGAGCTTTCAGCTTTGGGCAGGCCTTCAGAACGTCCGAAACCGATAGCTCGGCGTGGAGCGGCAGAGTGAGCGACAAGTGTACCAGCGACGCCCCAACGAGTTCCAGGAAACGCAAAAACCCCGCTGTAGCTCCTGATTCGACGCTGAAATCGATGCTCAACTTGGTCACATCACTGTGCGAGCGCGCAGTATTGACCTGGATCACTTGGTCGCGCTGCACTTTGCAAATGCCGTACCCAGGAACTACCACACGAGCATAGTCGTCGTCCTGACCAGCACGAAGTACCTTGACCCCGCCGTGGTCTCTCTTCAACGTCCAGCAAGCCGACACGTCCTCGTCTTCGTCCATTGGCAGCAGCTCAATGCTCGTGCCCTTCTTCAGCATGCTGATGACGAGCTGCTCACCACCATTGCCTTGATGGTTTTCACGCCCGTTACTGATGTACTTGCCAAACACGAAGTTGGTCGAGTCAGGGGATGAGAGTACTTCCGCGGCTACTCGTACAACCTCTTCACTGATGTAGGCTTCCCCAAGTTCGACGCTTGTTATCGAAGACCGAATGCGCGCGTGCTTGGGGAAGAGCGCATACGCCACACACTCCCACGCGCGTGTCAGCAGGTCTGCGTCATCCACTAGGTCTTCCTCTAGACCTTCGAGACTGAACTTCAGCTCACTCGTCGTCTGTGTTTCGACGACAGCGGAGCACATTCGAGTAAATCGAGCGGCAGTCAATGGGTGACCATACAGATAAACTGACCCCAACACGGCCCGAGATTCATCATCGCAGCGCTCTGGACACAGGATCGTCTGGAGCAAACTTCCTGCCACCCGGGGCGCTCATTCCATCTCAACGTGCGGAGCCAGCGAGAGGTGGGGGATCTTCAATCCATCGGCGCTGGTCACTATGGCCTCTACCGCCGTAGCCAACTCCGGTATCATCCAGCTAGCGGCGACTTGCATGTCGAGTGCGTCCAGTACAAACGCGCAGTCGAATCCCGTGGCCTCACGTTGCGTCAGGAGCGTGGAAGGAAGCAGTCGAACCGGAAAGCGCCAGCCCCCGAATCTCGCTTGCAGATCTTTCAAGACGCGTCACTGTCGAGGAAGGTAATTCGCGTCGGTGTCGGCGACCAAATTGATCGTGATCGGGACGTCCAGCCGCTCTTGCCGCAACGGGAGGTAGCGATCAGTCATTCCCCGAGCGGCAATCTGGCGCATCGCCACCGCGAGAGCGGATGCGTTGGGTGGTAGAGTGTCCAACTCGCTGAAGAACCTCGCGAGCAGTTCATTGTTCCAGTCGGTCTGCCCGTCAAAGCCCTCGCTCAGCTCGATCCGGAAGTGTCCGCGCGTGTACACGTCCGCATCCAGGATCGCATCTCTGTCGGGCACGTTGAGTTTGCAGTGCACCGCCAGCACGAGTTTCCACGCGGCGGGGTCCACCCTCGCGACCATCGCAAGCAGCAGCAGAGCGTCGCGGATGGCGCGCAGCTTGGCGGGCGTCGCATCTTCCGCTTTGACGGCGAGACGCACGTAGATGCACATGGAGTCGTCCGTGGACATTCCGTGGTGCTCATCAGCCCGGAACCCCATCCGCCCGCGCACGGGTTGGCACCACGTGCGCATGAACGCCCAGCGATCCACGAGAGTCTCCATAAGAGTGCCAACAGTCGAAATGAGATCTGAGTTACAGAATAAATACCAGCGCTTTTGCGATTGGTCAAATGCCAGGTAAATTGTATATACTGATAACTGGACACATATTGTGTAAACGTTTCATTTTTTTGTTTTGTAAATAGCTCTTAAACTTACCCTTCATGAACAAATACATAATTTTAGTTTTAGTTTATATAGCTGATGTTCATTAGTTTTTTATACCTGACGTCCATTAGACTTTTCCGGAGGGATGACAACTACAACAAAGTCTTGAACTCGCGCTCTCCCCACGAATATGATCCAGCGCTATGTCGAAATCATCAATTGGTTCGATTTGCGTCACTTGCTCTACCTCGAGTGGAACTAAAGAAGAGTCGATGGGGATGAAAGACGTTGCAATAGCATTTGCCGACGGAGCCGTGACGACCTCTGGATGCATCTGGAGTCAGTCGTAGTGCATGAAGTACATGCGGCGGCGGCCGCACGAAGCAGCAAACGCGAAGATGAGCGAGACAATGCCGCGGTCCAGCGGGAACTCTGCAAGCACCGACGACACTGGCGGGTCCATTGACGACGATACTCGTTTCGAGCCGCGCTCGTGATGAAGACGGCTGCTCGAAGTGAAGATGCTGAGGAAAGCGACGCGATACTCGACGGGAAATGGCACGCTCACCGACGGGAGTTTTTGGTTGTGGAAGCAGACGAAGTTCGCCACGTAGCCGCGGTCGTACATCACCCGCGGCACCGCGACGTGCACGTACTCAAGCGTGTGGTTGTCGTTCAGCATATCCCAGACGTGCTTCACTGGGTCGCGATCCCAGTTATCCGACTGGATGTCAAACTTGTACGCCAGGCGCTTGAGTGTCCGAGCCAGCCGCGTTCGCTTGTCTGCGAGCTCTTTCATAAACCGACGGACGCTGTCGAAGTGGCAGTCGAGCTCCTCAATAACCGAGTTGTTTTCCTTGTACGCTTGAGGAACGCTCGTGTAATGATGGAGCCTCCTTTGACGGTCAAGACCTTCAAGTTGGGGCAGGACCGGAGAATGATTGGTACTAGCGACTCCACACTGGACCTCAAGGTCGGCGAAAGCTGAGTCAGCAGCGGCCCGACCAGTTGAATGAACCGGCGAAGTCCATTTCTAGCCTCGCGGCGTCGGCTGGAACTTAAAATGGTTTGACTGGTCACGCCGCCAACCGACCGTGCAGCAGCATCCGTCGGGACAACTTGATCACGACTCACCTTGAACAGACCGTAGCCGGGAACAAGCACGGTAGCCTCGTTTTGGACGTCGCTGTCCGGGATAATCCGGACAGAGCACACATCCGTTGCCAACGTCCAGCGTGTGGATGCGTCAGGAATCGCTTCGTCAGCTCCCATCGGCAGTAGTGTAACTTGAGTTCCTCGTTTCAGCATCCCAGTGACGCCGGCACCCTCCACGTGAAGTGCACCACCGTCACTAGTCTGCTGGTCCAACAGGAACTTGGTCGGATCGGGTGACGCGAGAACTTCGGCGATAATTTTGGCTTCCGCGTCGGTCATCGAAAAGCTGTTGAGAATAACGCCAGTGATAGAGAAGTTTTCGTGCGCGAGTGGCTCGAGAACAAGGAGTATGCCAAGCATCTCCAGTAGCGCGCTCGCTGTTCCGGATCCGGTTGATCGTCGAAGAAGTCAATGTACAGCACTAGCTCACTGGTGAATCGCGTCTCAGCGACAGCAGAGCACAGTCGAGCAAACGGAGACGCGCTCTCTGGAGCAGCGAACAAATCCACGTTTTTGATCTGCGCTCGGTCCTCCTTCGGGCAGTTATCTGCACACAAAAGGCGCTCCACATTCTTCCGAGGGTCTGGGCACGTCGGGCTGCGTCCACGTTGGCGTGCTCCTCCAACTCCAACTCCGTTGGCATGATCAGGGTGTCGAGCTCCAACCCACCGCCGGTGGCCGCGATCTTCTCCACCAAGCGCGCCGGCTCCAGAGTCAGTCCACCGCCGTAAAAGTCGATAGCCACCGGCCCAACGACGAACGCTCAGTCTGATAGTGGTGGGCCCGGTATGTTCTGCAGTGGCAACAGCGATAGGCGGATCAGGAAGCGCCAACCCCCGTATCTCGTGCGGAGAGCCGTCAGTGTGCGCCACACGTTGGCAAGGAACGGAGTTGCGACCTCCGCCGACGCGCCAAAACCGATGTGAATGTTCACGCGCTCTCATTGTAGCTGGCCGTAGCGCGTGACGGTGCTGCGGGCGCAGATTTGTCTCGCAGCCACCTCCATCAGGCGCGCGTTCGCTGGTGGCGTGTCTGGCTCGGCAAGCAGCCTTGCTGTCATGCCAGCATACCAGTCACCTGGGTCGTCCAGCTCCAGCTCGTGTTCTTTCACGTCAAACCAGAAGGTGAACTGCTGAAACGCGCTCGCCTCGATGGTTTTTGCACTCGAGTTATCGCAGTACGCGACGAGCACGTGCTTCAACGCGCCAACGCCGACGCGACCTACGATGGCGAGCAGGAAGAGCGCTTGGCGGATGCCACGAAGCTTGGACGGCGTTGCCTCCTCGGGAGTGTCAGGGAGATGCACTTGGACTGCTTAGGCGCTCATCTACAGATATTCTTGTGTGCGCGTTCCGGGCAATCTCCAGCAGTCTGCGCACAGGAGAGCACCACGGGCGAACGAAACCCCAACGGGCGTCGAGGGCGTCGTGCACCTCGCGATCGAGGACGAACATCGGCTCTCTCTTCTCCCCGTTCCTTGTGGCTTGAATGCGCTAACGACTTTGAGGAGAGTGTTTACAAACAAACTCGTTTGTTGTCGGTGAACGCTTAAGGATCAAAGGCAGTGCGAGACGAAACGACGCGGCGCTTCATGGACCTTGGCCAGTCAATTTGGCCAAGCGTCTTACTGATCGAAGAGGTCCAAAATCACCCGGCGGCGAACGCACGAAGCCGCGAAGTCAAAGATGAGCGACAGCACGAAGCGGTCCATTGGGCTAGCTCTCCGTTGCGATCTCGTTTCCGTCACCATCGATGAAGATGGAGATGGCGGAGGCTCAGATCGCCCCCGCTTCGTGTCGTGATTTGCATTGGTCCGGCATCTTGGACTGAAGATGCTCAAGAACGCCACGCGGCACTCGAGTGGAAGTGCCTCGTGTATCACTGGTAGCGCCTGGTTGTGGAACTGTAGGACATCCTGGGCATATTTCTGGTATATGCTTCGAGGAGCGGCGATGTACACGTACTCGAGTGTACGATTTGCGCCAAGCATCAGCTCGACGTCCTCCAGAAGATCGAGTTTCCACTTGGTTCTGCAGTTGATCAGTCGCTTCAGCGTGCTGTGTGGCCGTGTCCTCGCGAGCTTAATCGCCAACATGGACGTCGTCGAAGGGACAGTCGAGTTCCTCGATGCGAATGTCTCTTTCGCAACATGCTGCATGTTGCGAAAGAGACATTCGCATCGAGGAACTCCAGCATGTTACATGCTTGGAGGAACGGCTCCGTCTTGACAAAGCCACTGCATCAAACAGTGGGGGGTCTTCAAATTCGGACACAATTCGAGGATGATGGGCAGCCATGGCTCTATGAGGGTCGGAAACGCTACTGAAAGCGACGTTAGAGGCAATCCGACGAGCTCCAAAAACCGCCCGAGGCCTGAGCACTCACTTGAGTACTCTGCAAAGTTGATGGACAATGATGTCACCTCGTGCGTTTGACAGGTATCGTCGATTGGGATCACGTGGTCGCGTCGTACCTCGCAGACGCCATAACCAGGAACAACCATGCTTGCAAAGTCTTGGTCACCGGCGTCCAGAAGAAGTTGAATACCGCAGACATCGGTTGCCAAGGACCATCTTGCCGCTTCATCCACGAAGCTCTCGCTCACATCCATCGGAAGGAGCGTCAATACCGTCCCTTGAGTCAGCATTCCCGTCGCTAGAGGTCGATCACCGCCACCGCGCCAGCAGTTCCCGACATCAGCGCGTTCGTCCCTCACGGAGGGACGAACGAGCACTGATGTGGTCGGATCCCGAGATGCGACCACTCTTACGACGGCCTCCGCATCAGTTTCTCTCATCCAGCAATCGTTAAGGTCGACCGACGTCACGGAGGAGCTTGTCCTCGCATGGCTCGAGAACAGCGCGTAGGCGACCAGCTCCCAAACGCGAGGCCGTATTTCTGGCTCATCTTCCAGAAAGTCGAGACACAGTACAAGCTTGCTGGTGGTCTGGGTCTCAGATCGCACAGCACTCCCGTGCGAACTCGGCAACATCTGCGGACAAGCACCAAAGGGCGATCTGTGCCAGTTCCGCGCGTTAATTCTTTGAGCACCTGCTCGCACAAAAGAGTCGCTCGAGGACTCTGCCTATTGTCTGGGCGCTTTGAGCAGCGCCACATGGGACGTCAAAGTCCGTTCCAGTCGCCAGGTTGATTTGGTCGATCTTGAGTTCGCTGCCGCGCGTCACGATCTCCTCCACCAGCAGCGCAGATGCTTGAGTCTGTGGCCCGCCGTATAGCTCGATATCCATCGGCCAAATCACAAACGCGAACTCCAGCCTGAGTTCGTCAGGCACGCGCACTGGGAAGCGCCATCCCCCGTGTCGTGATTGAAGCGCTTTGAGGGAGCGCCACAGTCTCTCGAGGAAAGCGTTGCGGACGTCCGAGCAAATAGCCATGATGACTGGAATGTCCAGCTGCTCCCGCACCGATCGGCACCGATCGATCGCGCCGCGCGAGGTTATCTGACGCAGAGCTACCGAGAGAAGATGCGCGTTTGGAGGCGGCAAGTTGGGGTCGGTGAAGAAGTCAGCGACCATATCTGCAACACAGTGAAATCCGTCGCAGAAATCGCGCTCGTCAAGATACATGTTGTAGATGAGCTGCCGCTCGCTGTCTGCCTCCATCAGCATGGTTGACGAGTCCTCGCTGAATTCGCAGTGCACCGAGAGCACATGCACCCACGAACAGAAGTCGACACGAGTGAGCATGATGAGCAGGAGGAGCGCGTATCGAATGCCACGGAGCGTCGATGGCTTCGCGTCTTCTTGGCGTGCAGAAAGCTGTACTTGGATGTGATCATGCTTAGTCTCGGAGTTGTGAACACAGTCACATCTCACGAGCTGAAGGTGCCCGCGTACAGGAGTGCACCATGGGCGCATGAACGCCCACCTCTCGCCGTGAGCCATCCTTGCCGTCTTGATGTGTCGCTGGGATGAGTTTGTCGTGTCTAGACCTCTGATTGAAGGCGCCGAAGTTGATTTGGATGTTGCCGCCTTCCTCTATTTATGGACCAGTCTGTGCTGTCGCTAAGAACATGATGCACTTGTGCGATTTCACGACAGTCGCCGCCTCCTTCGTCTTCAAGGCGGTTGCCGCCACACAATTTCAGCAAAATAACTTGATTTCGAGAGAGCGCTTGATTTGCCGTGTCGAATGACCACTCGGTCGGTATTCAAGGCACCTTCTCGACTTTGAAAGATACAGTCCGAGCCGAGCTGCATGCCACTCGCGATGAACCCCGTCGCTGGGAATGCTACCCGAGTCGTTGTTTGCATAGTACGTGCCTACGGACACGACTTGAGGATTGGAGCCTTCATCACCATCCTCGTTCGTGATACAAACGCGACGTCAACCGGCTATGATGAAACAATAGATTGAAGCATGCGGCTTGACAGAGCACACGATCTATCGCAGGTCAAGAACGTTCCGTTCTGGGACTGATGGCGAGTGCTCACGTCTCGTCGCTATTTCCTCAGCCTGAAAGCCGGCTCTCACGACAGTTGGAGATCAGCACCAAAAGCCCCGACGAACTCGGCATTATCGATTCTGCACTCCACGTACCAGAGCAACGATGGACGAGTTCACCGAGCGCTGGGCCTTCATGGCACCTTGGTGCGAAGCTCTTCGTGGCCGCCTGTACTTCGAGAAGGGGATGCGGAAGCAAGTCGATAAGCCGAAGTTTCTCGAGGTCGAAGTGCAACTCCCAACCAAACGAGAGGACGCGACGCCGGCCACACTGCGCGCAATCCGGGACGCACTGCTGCTACTCGCCCTCCTCGCGCAAGCTGACGCCAGAGCGTGGGTACACGTTGTGGCCACCCACTGCGGAGGCGATCCGTGCGATGAATTCGACTTGCTGGAGGCGTGCTCGCTCGCGCGAGTGCGTTTCAACTTCCACGTGCACGAGTTCCCGATCTACGACCCCGACGGCTGACCTGCCGCCATGATCGTGAGTCTGATCGCCGACTAAGACACTCCACCTTTGAACGCGTCCCTTGTGTCAGGGGCTGCCCGTCGAATTGCTGCGCTCGCCGACTGTGGCCCTCGTCTTCTGGGAGAAGATCAGCTGGACGTCGCTGTCGCCATCTCGACGTCGGCAAAGTTCTCGCCCCCGTTTCTCAGAAGGATGTGGACCGCGATGAAGGCTCTTCAGACCCAGTATGGCGGCTGGCGCTTCCCAGTTCGGCTATCGTCGGCCCAGCCACTGCTGAACTGCGCGTTTGTTCTGCAGGCGGTGCAGATTTGGGCTGTCTCTGGGCTCTCAACAGGTGACTTGGGGCTAGTGCTGGAGGAAGTCATAACGACGGGCGAAGGATTGGAGATCCCTGTGCTCACTCTGAGTACAGGTCGAGTTGCCGATGAGGGCGATGCTGCGCGAACAGCTCAGACCATGGGAAGGGTCTATCAGCGGGTTCTCTGTGCGACTGGCTGTCCGATGAACTCACAAGCAGCGCTGAAGCAGGTCTATCTCTCGTGCCTTTCGCAGAGTACGTCGGACTTTGCTTGAATGTGCTCCGTGGTCGCCGAAACGCAGACTGCAACCGAGCTGATAGTCGAGCTGGGCTACGACGGGTTGACGGAGCCACAAAGATCACAGCGGCACTGGGAAGCCATGGCGTATGCGTTGTTTTCGAGACACGCACAGGCCCATTCAAGCGTCACTAGCGTCGTCATCACAGGGTTCGCCATGACTACTGCCGATGCAAGCGCATTCTGAGCTGTGCTCGCGTCGCCGGACCTGACCAGACGACTGTTTGATCGCTCCGCTGATGAAGATGTTGACCTAAGTGGCGCTCCAAGTGACGACAGCCTCGCTACTGGGTTGCTGAAACGAGGAACAACCGTTGCGCTGCAGACGATCTACGGCGACGAACCGGTTCAAGTCGAGTCGGCGAGATGGGAACTGGCAACAGATGTGGGCGACGTCAAGATGCTCGGCGATGTCGACGACGATCCGAGCTTGGCCCGGGTGGTCATTCCGGGAGATGGTGTCTGCTCGGTGCGTCGTGATCAACTGATCCCGACCAACGAACGACGGTCCGCTGGCGGAGTCGCGAGGTTGAAGCTCGTGCGTAGTCATTTGGGCCAACGAGCTTTTCATCGGCTGCTGGTGCTTGTCGGACCATCGCTGACTCACCTTACCCTCGAGATGCCTGACGTCGGGAGTCCGTGGTCGGCCAGCATTCTTTGCGCGTGTCGCAGTTTGAAAGAGCTTGTGGTGGAGGGCAAACTGATCGACACCAGCTCGCTTTTAGAAGTGTTCGAGACGTTCGAGCTCGACCTTGAGGCGATCGACGGCAGCTTTGATGATCTCCCCCTCCTCGTTCAAGCGCTGAGCGACAAGACCACGTGGTTGGAGTGCTCACTCAAGCGCTTGACGTGCGACATCGGGAGGACTAACCCAGAAGTTGGAAGCCCATTGGACGATATGAAGCGCATGCTGGAAGCGAATGGCACGCTGGAGTACTTGCACGTGCACATGCCATCCCACTGGTCTGGTGATGGCGCCGCAGAGATCGAGCGCTTCAACAACCAGGAGATTCCAGTACGCGACACCCCGTTCCCTCTTGAGTCTCGCGTCGCCTTCCTCAGCGTCTTCGCTGACGCGAAACGAATCCCGGATGAGACGGCGACGCCCGCGTCACGTGCGATGGTTAAGTTCCTGATGGATCGGGACGTGCTGTCACTGATTTTTGAGTATGCCGCCGTCTGCGTTCGTCGTCGGGTGTACGTGACGGGCTATTAGGATTGCTGACCAGTGTGAGCGAGCCACTGCATGCACGAACGCGGCTGTTTACCCATGGAGAGAGTGCAAACACCCAAGCACAAGCGTTTGATCGGCAGCTGAAGGTTCGCTTCTTATCAACGGCGATGCTACCGCTTTGCCGTGCTCTCCTTGCTTGTACTGATAGATTTAACGCAGCAAAACAGCAATCTCATTTCTGAACTCGCTCGAAATGCGTACAGTGAAGGACTTTAGCACAATCAACGTCTTTTAGCGAGCAAACAGTAACTGCAGTATCGAATGACACACTCTTGTGGGCGACGTAGCTGACTTGGTGACGGTGCACGATGCGTGCCAGCTTCGATCTAGTCGAACTTCACGTACACACGGCGAAGGACGCGTGTGGCAGCGAAGTCGAAGATCAAAGAGACCACATGACGCTCCACCGGGAATTCCGCCAGCACCGAAGACGTTGGAGGAGATGGCGACGGCAATGCCCTTTTCGCTCGAGTTACGCGCCTCCCTTTGCGATGACGGCGACTCGAAGCGAATATGCTGAGGAACGTCAAACGACAATTCAGTGGGAGACGCACAGGCAGCATTTGGTTGTGGTGCCCCAAGAAGTCGGTTCTGCGAATATCATCGTCGGTGTACGTATACCTTGGATCCGCGACTTGAACATACTCGAGTGTCCGGTTGGCTTTCAACATCTCCGCGACGCAGTCGAACGGATGGCTTCCAGTGTGAATCTGCTCGAAGGCAGCTTTGTACACGAAACGCTTCATCGTCTTGGAAAACGGTGAGCTCTTGTTGCTCAACTCCTCCACAATGCGCTTGGGGACGTCGAACATGCAGTCCAGCTCCTCCAGGTGGGACTCAGCCTCCCTGCACACGTTCAGGAACGCGTTCGTGTCGATGGAGACGCCTTTCACGATCAGAGACTTCAGGTTGGGGCACAGCCGGAGGATACCCGATATCTCGACATCTTCACGGGAAGAAAATCCAGTTTTATTGCAAACTGGTCATCACCATCGAGAGGGCAGATTAGCCTGACTTCCCCCACCCGAGCTCGCGTTTCCTGTGCGCAGTTACTTGCGCACAGAAGCCGCTCGAACAGCTTGCCCTCGGCCTTTACGTCTCTGACGAAGCCAAGGGAAAAGGGCCGATCGACACCCGTGCTCAGCTTGAGACGAGAAATCGGCAGCCCATAGCCGCTAGTCGTCATCTGCTCGACCAATGCGGCCGACGCTGGCGTCTGAACCCAGCCCAAGAGCTCAACTTCGAGGGATGATCCCGATTAGAATGTCCAAGAAGACGCCACGCGGGGGACGAGCCGTCCCAAGCGCAGCGATTTGCCGCACAGCGAGAGCAAAGGGCCCAGCGTTGAGTCGCGTCTCTGGTTCCATGAGCAGGCTCCGCACCATGTGCGCAACCCACCCGTCGTCGTCTTGAACGTCGCCCTCCGCTAGCTCCAGCAAGAAGCGCAGGTGCCGGAACTCGCGCGCCTCCACCAGTTCCTTCCTCCGCTCGACCGTAAGCGAACAATGTGCAACCAGCACGTGCTCCTACGCGTCCGGGTCGACGCTCGTGACCAGGGAGAGCATCACCAGCGCGTCTCGTATCTCACGTAACGCTGTGGGAGTCGCGGCCTCTCGTGTTGTGGGGAGCCGCACAGCGATGCCAACTTACTCCGCCACTGGGATCCCTCGGCGCTTACGATGCGAGATCTCGAGCCGCCCGCGCACGGGCTCGCACCACGGACGGATGAACTGCCAGAGACCGTCGAAGACGCTCATGGATGCAGTCGGAAACACACGCGGCCTAAGGTAGCGGGGTGGCGTTGCTTCTCACAGCTAGAATCTCGGGACAGTATTTACTTCAAAGTAGCAGGCGAAGTGACGGAAGTCGAGCTTGTCACCAGGTCTAGCGTGTTTTACTGCGGAATTGTGCGAATCTGTTTTCGATTTGCGTCATGAATGTATTATAAGCAGTCGTGTATACCTTCCACCTTCAACTGTATAGTGTAACCATTGGCGTTTCATAATGTAATCGAGTAGAGTTACCTTGTGTAACCTTATCGGAGTAACTGACGACGTAACTGAGCGTCACTTACTCGATGTCACATGCAGCAATATGCCATCAGCGCACTCGAAGCAGTCGCGGGTCGTCCAGGCGCAGGATCTCGGGCTCCAAGCGGCTCAGCCTTCGAAATTGGCGGACTTCGTATGTTGTGGTCTCGTCCGTAAGCGTCCAGGCCGTGACGCGGTGGTTCCACAGGTGGAAGAAGGAGCGGAGCGGCGCCACCGACGTGAGGAGCTCCCAGTCGTCGAGTTTGACCACGAATTTGCCGCCGTAGACGACGTATCTGAGCCTGATGAGCTCGTAGCTCTCCAGGAAGGGCTGTTGCATGTGTGGGGCTGCTAGTGGACCGCTTGCAGCGCCTTCATCCTTCTCATTGGCAGCGTGAACGGTCCAAACTGCTCGCGACGTCTTCCTCGAGCTGTTGACTCGGAGATACGGCAGTCCGAGACCGCCAACGTTGTCCCGTCGGGTCGCGATCGCTCTCTCCACCTCGCTCATGCGGTGACGAACTCGCTGGGATGGTCTCACGACCGACAGCGTCTTGGCAAATACAAGCGGCAGCAAGTTGATGGCGAATAGCGCAAGCTTGCCGACGTAAAGCTCGCGGACGTTGCCGTTCAGGCGCATCGCGATGTCGGACATGAAGAAGTCGGCCAGCCGCAGCTTCTCCACCTCGTCAGAAAACACCAGCGTGGATACTCGCGCGTCCACATTGGACAGCCACCCACTCTCGGCGAGCTCGACTCGGAAGAAGTGCGCGGCGCACAGAACGACGATCGTAGGGGCGAACAGCGCGTCCGAAATGCGTCGGCGCAAGACCTTGGCCAAGAGATTCAGCAAGCTGTAATACAGCAAAACGAACTCGACGATGGCCGGGTACACGGCGAACCAGGCCTCGGAGAGGCCGAGCTGCTGTCCTTCGAAGTTGCAGCCGACGGTGGAGATCGCACAGAGGATCGTCTTGAGTCTAGGGAGCACAGCGAAGACGAGCGCGTTGAAGCTGCGGGCGCTGGAGAGACACCCGATGCCTCCGTGAAACCGCTCGGTTTCGCTGCAGTGCCATCCGTGATGCAGCGCGAGCATGGAGAACGCCCAGCGCGCGAGGAGGAACCCGATCGACGCGTTGGAGAGGAAGGTCTCCCAGTTGTACACGGCTGTGATGGTGCGTGATTTCTTGGCTCGGAACATGAACAACCCGTCGTGCGAGGAGTTGCTGATGAAGACCGAATCGATATCGATAATGTTCTCGCGCACGCTGAATTGGGACCTCCATGTCGTGACGGAGACCGAGAGAACGTCACACGCAGTCGTCTTCAAGCAGTCCAACTCCGCGCCAGAGCGCGTGTTGAATTTTCGATGCAGCATATCGAACTCGGACGTTCGGTACGAGCTCACCAGGTCGGAGTTCCATTGCACTTCGGCTGGGTCCTCGTACCAACCGTATCTCCACGTGCCACCAGGTCGACCGAGCCACTCGACGGTTCGAATGTGGCGAATCAACTTGTTCACACTGCTCAAGATGGCATCCGGGAGTGATGCATCGCCGTACGCGCCCATCAAGCGGAAGACGCAGGCCTCTCCGTTCCGTGCAGCAACCGCGTGGCGCCCCAAAACTAAGTTGTCGGTGTACGGCATGATCAGGACGGGCAACGAGTCGGCAATCGCATACGTCTCGTTGCCGATGGCTATGCGAAGGACGTCGCGCATCAGGTCGGAGTAGCCGAGAGAGGTGCACGCGCCAAATATGCCGTCCAGGGTGTCGTGTATGAGGTTGCACGAGTCCAAGAAGAGCTGGTGAACACTTGCGTCGAGCTCCGAGTTGACTTGTCGCCGGATAACTCGGTAGCCAACGCCGCTGCTGCTCAACGCATCGTGAAGCGTCGAGCTATTGGACGCGAGTAGTTGATTCACGAGTGCTGGCTTGTAGTCGGTGCCATCGAGCACGCAGGCAACCACACGATCCGAATACGGCGCGTCGCTGGCCCCAAGAATTGGTGCAATGCCCTTCCGAGGATCTCTGCCGAAATTGTACGGCGTGTTTGACGTCGTCGAGTCCCACGCAACGCACAGGAACTGCGAGAACACCATCGCGCAGATGAAGAACCAGGTCGCCCAGTGGTAGAACACGCCGGCGATCCGATGCCACGTCACCTCGCGCACGTGAGTGGAGCTGACAAGCACTTCTCCAGCGCGCACTTTCGCCATCCTTCCCGGTCGACAGTGTAGTTGTCGTGGAGGTGCTCTCGAGCGCTACTAAACGGTAACCTCCGAGCCACGACACGTTCCATTCTATTTATACGGATCAGCGAGGAAGACGCGACCTGCTTGGGAGGACTTTTGCACCACTCAACATCTTAGGAACGTCATCTAACACTCCAATGGGCGCGGCAAGCAAGTAAGGAGGTATGCTAAGCTGTAGCACAGCCCGGGTTGCGCACATATACGGCGGGATCATTCATTTCGTGTCGTGTCACTCAATATCGCTTGCCGAAATGTGCCAGAAGGGCACATTCAACAACTGCGGGTCGTCTAGACGCAAAATCTCAGGCTCTAACCGTAGCAGGCTGCGATTTCTGTGGATTCCACGTGGGCTGTGCAGTTCTTCTTCCTTGCTGCTACCGTCTTTGAGCATCCAGACCGTGACGCGGTGGTTCCAGAGATGGTAGAAGGACCGCAGCGGCGCAAACAGCGATATGATGTCCCAGTCATCAAACTTGATCACGAACTTGCCCCCGTACACAACGTATCCGAGCCGGATGAGCTCGTCGCTCGGTAGAAACGGCTTGTCGGCAACTGAGGAGTGCGAGGCGCTCGTCGATGGTGACGTCAAGGCGTTCGCATTGTGACGTCTGCCGTCAGTTCCGAGGTTCGCGATGATGCTGATTGTTGGGCCGATACGAGCGCGATTTGAGCGGGCGTGACCCTTGTTGACTCGTCGATGTTGTGCTCCAAGTCCTCCGACATTGCTGCTATTGACAGCCATTGCCCGCTCGACTTGGCTTACACGCTGCTCCGCTTGCTTCGTGGGTGCAATTATCGGCAGCGGCTTGGTCAGCACCAGCACCAGCAAGTTGACTCCGAAGAGGATGAGTTTGCCGATGAACAGCTCACGAACGTTGCCGTTCAAGCGCATCGCAACGTCCGACATGAAAAAATCGACGAGACTCAGCCTCTTCACTTCGTCGGAGGAAACCAGCGTCGTCACGCGTGCTTCAACACCTTTAAACCAACCGCTGTTGGCCAGTTCCTGCCGAAAGTAGTGCACCGCGCAAAGCACGATGATGGTCGGGGCAAACAGCGTGTCCGTCACGCGTCGGCGAAAAATCTTGGCCGCAACGTTGAGCAAGCTGTAGTAGAGAAGCACGAACTCGACGATGGCAGGGTAGATGGCAAACCACGCGTTCGACAGACCGGATTGTTGCCCCTCGAAGCTGTACCCAACAGTACAGATCGCGCAGAGGACCATATTGAGTCGCGGGAGCACCGAGAAGAGGAGCAGATTGAAGCTGCGCGCGCCGGCGAGGCACCAAATGCCGCCGTTGTGCCACTTGGTCTCGCGCCGAGAGTATCCGTGATACAAAGCCAGCGTGGAAAACAGCCAGCGAGCGAGCAGCAGTGTGATCGACGCGTTCGATAGCAGCGTCTCCCAGTCGTACTTGCTTGTGACAACGCGTGTGACGGTCGATCGATAGAAGAACAGTCCGTGGTGCGAAGCATTGCCGACGTAGATTGAATCGAGGTTCCGGGTACTGCTGCTCATTTTGATGTTGCAGCTCCATAAGAAGGAGGACCCCACGACAATATTGCACGCAGTTGCTTGAGCGCAGTTGATCTCCTTTCCTGTGCGCGTGTCGAACTGGCGAAGCATGGTTCCAAACTCGGTCGTTGGATAGGTGCTCACCACCTCAGAGCTCCAGCGCACGCCGGTCGGGTCCACGTACCGTCCATGCTGCCACTCTCCGCCAGGTCGTTCGAGCCACTCAATCGTTCGAGCATTTCGAATCGACTTGTTGGTGCCACGAAATATGGCGTCCGATACCGACGAGTCGACGTAGGCTCCAGTCAATCTGAAGACACAAGCGTTCCCGTCGAGCGAAGGAATCGCGTGGCGCGCAGTTGGCGCGTTGTCGTAGAATGGCATGATCAACACTGGAAGCGAGTCGGCGATCGCGAATGTGTCTCCATTCAAAGCGACGCGCAGGAAGTCACGCGTCAGACCCGAGTAGCCGAGGGCCGTGCACGCGTCGAAGATGTTGCTCAGCGTGTCTGCGAGCAAGTTGCACGAGTCTTGATATCGAGGTAAGACAGTCGAGTCAAGTTTCGAGTTCACGCGGCGATCAATCACACGGTAGCCAACTGTGTACGTGCCGGAGGCGTCGATGAGGATCGCCTTGTCGGCCACGAGCAGTCGATGCACCAGTTCGGGCTTGTATCCAGCGCCATCGAGCACACAGGCGACGACTCGGTCTGCGAACGGTGCGTCGTTGCGACCAACGATGGGTCCGATCCCTTGTCTCGGGTCTCTGCCGAAGTTGTAGTGAATTGCGGTGGACGTGGAGTCCCACACGATGCAGAGGAACTGCGAGAAGACCATGGTGGAGATGAAGAGCCATGTCGCCCAGTGGTAGGCCGCCCCGCACAACTGCCACCATGTCAGTTCGCGCCTAACGGGGGACTCTGACGAGCTGTCACGCGCGTGCACCTTCATCGCATTCGCTTGAAAAGCCGAGGCAGCAGGCAAGGTGGGGATGGGAAGCTGAACAGCCCCGTTCGGGCTCGAGGCGGCAGCACACCCGCTATTTATACGCGTCAAGGCAGCTTGGCGGCTCCTTACCTGTCATATTTAGCTGCGGAGCCAACTCGTTGCGCGAGAACCGCATTTCGTCACTGGGACAGCAGTGCACCGGAGCATCCACGAACATGTGCTCTCGTCTGACTTAGCAGTCCATGGATACAGCAACCTGTCTGCACTAGATATCGTTGGATATTGCTCGAATCACTCGATATCGCAGGCGGAGATGTCCCACCAAGGCACTTGCAGCAGTCTCGGGTCGTCCAGACGAAGCATCTCGGGCTCTAACCAGCTCAGTGTACGGGGTCGCTGCTCGTTGACGGTGGGCGCCCGACCTGCTGGTGCTCCTCCCTCATCTTTGAGAGTCCAGACCGTCACGCGGTGGTTCCAGAGATGGAAGAACGACCGAAGGAGGGCGAACGAGGAGATGATGTCCCAGTCGTCAAACCTGAGCAAGTACTCGCCACCGTACACGACGTATCCGAGCCGAATGAGCTCGTAACTCTCGACGAACGCCTTCGCGGCGGTGCGATGACTTGGGACCGCGCCAATCGCGCTCGGTGGTAGTGGGCTTCGAGCATTTCTTTCAGGATCCACATCAAAGTTGGAGATGTCGCGGGCGGTAGGACCGACTTGTATTCGTCTCCATACGCTTGAAAGTGTGCTGACCATCAGTTGTGGCGATCCTAGCCTGCCAATGTTCTCCCTTCGAAGCGCCATGGCTCTCATAACTGTGCTCGATCCACAGTCGACCTGCTTCTTCGAGCGGGAGACTGGCAGGTTCCTCGCGAGTGCCAGCGGCACCAGGTTGAGCCCGAGAAGAACGACTTTGCCGACGAACAGCTCTCGAACATTCCCGTTTAGTCGCATCGCGACGTCTGAGGTGAAGAAGTCGGCAAGGCCCAGCCGTTCGACTTCGTCTGAGAACACCAACGTCGACACGCGGGACTCGACACCCGAAAGCCATCCGCGACGCGCGAGGGCCGAGCGATGGTAGTGAGTCAGACTCAGTACGATGATTGTCAAAACGAACAGCGCGTCCGACATGCGGCGGCGCAAGATCTTGGCCACGATGTTAAGCAAACTGTAGTACAGCAGCACAAACTCGACGATGGCCGGGTACATGGCGAACCACGCCTCGGATAATCCGAGTTGCTGGCCTTCAAAGTTGCATCCGACCGTCCAAAACGCGCACAGAATCGTCTTGAGCCTCGGCAGCACCGAGAAGACCAACAGTTTGAAGTTGACCGCGCCAGCAAGGCACCCAATCCCGGCGTTGTACCACTTGGTCTCGCTCCGGAGGTATCCGCGGTTAAGCGCCAGCATGGAAAGAACCCAGCGCACGAGCAGCAGTACTATTGATGCGTTGGAGAGGAACGTCTCCCAGTCGTACAAGGCCACGACGGTGCGAACGCGTCTGGTTCGAAAGAAGAACAACCTTGGTGTGCTGTTGGCGACGCGTTGCCGATGTAGATCGAGTCGGTCTCGACGTACTTCTCGTGCAAGGCGAACTTGGATCCCCAAGTGTACGACGCTTGCTCACGCGCGTCATACTCTGACAACTTGTCGGAGCTGACTTCGTCAACGGTTCGCATGTCGAAGTGACGATGCATCATCTTGAACTCGGACGTTGAATACGTGCTCACCACGTCGGACGCCCACCTCTCGCCCGTCGGGTCCTCATACCAGCCATATCTCCACGTGCCACCGGGTCGTCCGAGCCAGTCGGTGGTCCGATCGTGGCGGATCGACTTGTTAACGCCGCGAAACACCAGGTCTGTCCGCGTCAGATCGCTATACCCACCAGACAGCCGGAACACGCAGGCGTCGCCATCGGTCGTAGGAACTGCATGCCGCGCCGACTGCGAATTGTCGAAGAAGGGCATGATCAGCACGGGGAGTGAGTCCACGATCGCATAGGTGTCGTCACCGACCGTGACACGCAGCACGTCGCGCGTCGGCTCTGCATACCCAAGCTTGGTGCACGCGCCAATGATGGTGCTGGTTGTGCCGGCGATGAGCTTGCACGAGTGTTGGAAGATTTCAATCGTGCCATCGTCAAGCTTGGAGTTGATACTGCGGGCAATGACTCGGTACCCGACACTGCCGACGATGGAGTTGTTCACCGGTGCTGCCAAAGTGGTCGAGAGGGCTTGAGACACCAGCATGGGCTCGTACCCGGCTGTCCCGAGCACACAGACGACCGCCCTGTCCGCGTACGGCGCATCGTTGCTCCCGACGATCGGCGCGATGCCCTCTCGTGGATCATTGCCGTACTGGAAGCGCGCGTCCGTTGTCATCGAGTTGCGCACGATGCACAAGAACTGCGAGAAGACCATGGCGCTGATGAAGAACCACGTCGTCCAGTGGTAGACTGCCGCGAGGAGAAGTCGCCACGCCACTCTCCGCTTCCCGGTGCCCGCCCACGTGTCACCGCTCGCATGCACCTTCATCGCGATGGACCCTGCGCCAGCCCCGGCATTAGCTCTGCAGCCGGAGAGATGGAACGCGCGGCTGGAGGCGCCCTGAGGTCTCCTATATATATATATATATATCGTGCACGTTCTCGGACAATACCAATCAGAGGGGGTCGTGTACAGTGCGCGCCAATAAAACGTGAAAATGGCAGTTCGACTACCTATTTTATCCAATAAGACGCCTCAGAAAACAAACAAAGCCTCGATTTATAGCCAATCGTAAGTTCTATCGATTAATCAGTTTTCAGCGAAAAAAACGCATTTTTGGCGGTGAACCAGCTAAAATGGCGATTTTGGGCGTACCGGTAATATATAGAAATATATAAAGCCGACGAGAAAATTTGAGCCACTCATTTGCAACACCGTTTAAACCTCTGGAAATAGGTTTTTTTATGCTCGCCGTGTTTTGCATGCCCTATTCGGTCATTTGCACGGTCAGAGACGTCATGGGGGCAGTGGAGTTGACGCCTGACGAGCGGAAGTCCATTTTGGTTTTTTGGGATGCCGGTTTGACGCTTTCAGCGATATCAGACGCGACCAA
>JAADYG010000104.1:0-60478 GCA_023338115.1 Phytopythium boreale
AATCAAGTGCGGAAAAAAATGCTGCCATCGTCTCAAATACGATTTGAGGAGTATTTGGGCCGATTTTGAGCGTTGTAGAGTTCCTGTTGGCTGACTTTCGGGCCAAAATTGTGACCTCATTTACTTTTGGCCAGGACTGTAAGTTGTGGCTTCAAACATGTTATATCAGTATCCGACGCATTTCAATCAGTACATCGTCTACTTGTGTATATTTAATATCCACCTTTAATGTTAAGAACGGTGTGTAGACTACTGAAACAACAGCAGAGACTCTCGGTGAATCCCCCTCCCCGTCCCTACTCGCCCCACAACCGAATCGCCCTCCTCGCAAACTACTACGGGATGCGGCGCGCACGCGGGGCCGACCAGGCGCCAGGCGACGGCGAGGACGGCGCGTCCTCCTCGTCCTCCTCCTCGTCCTCCTTCGCCCCTCCGTCCTCCCGCCGCTCGCTGTGGCCCTCGGGCCGCTCGGGCGTGGCGCTCGTGCTCGTGCTGATTGGTCTCCTGGTGGTCGCGGCCAACTTCGCGTCCACGTGGCGCGCCACCGGCTTCCCGCAGCTGCGGACGCGCGCGGAGGACAAGGTCGTGGACGCTCCGAAGGCCCCGACGGAAGAGGACGACGCTTCGTGGACGCTGCAGGAGCGCGCGGACCTGGCGGGCGCGCTGTCGGACGTGCAGCGGCAGGAGATGGAGAGGCAGCTGCTCTACTCGCTCTACATGGCGAGCCAGCAGACGAGCGAGCCGCGGGGCATCGTGCTGCCGTTGTTCGACGGCATCGCGACGCTGGGCGTGTCGCTCATCATGGAGCTGCGCGCCATGAACATCCTGCTGCCCATCGAGATCCCGCACTGCGGCGACCTGGACGCGCGCTACCGGCAGAAGCTGCTGGCCCAGGAAGAGCTGGGCGCCATCTACTTTGTGGACGTGTGCGAGCGCGCGAGCAAGAGCGCGAGCCTGCTGCCGGGCAGCTCGGACCGCAAGCTGTTCTGTCGCAGCGAGCGCGAGTGCCACGGCCGCTTCCGCAACTTCGACGTGAAGCTGCTGGCCGTCACCTTCTCGCGCTTCGAGGAGTTCATGCTGCTGGACGCAGACGTGATCTTCTTCAAGGACCCCATGCCGCTCTGGGAGTCGCACAAGTACAAGGAGACGGGCACGCTCTTCTTCCACGACCGGCTGAGCCAGGAGGACATGTTCCTGGGCCTGCCCATCAAGGGCAAGCCCGGCGTGAACGACCTGAACCAGTACATGTCCGAGTTTGACGTGGCGCCCTACCGGTTCCTGGACCGCATCCCGCGCCCCGGGCGAACGGTGGCTAATCCAATCCCCGTGGCGCTCAAGTTCAACGCGAGCGACCACCTGCTGACGAGCCACGCGTGGAACCACCGCGCGGGCCACGAGATGGACTCGAGCTTCGTGCTGTGGAGCAAGAAGCGGCAGCCGCGCGCGACCGCCATCCTCGCGTCCTTCATTGCGCTCAACGACGTGCGGCGGCCGCCGTCGTACGGCGACAAGGAGCTCTTCTTCATCGCCTGCGAGCTGGCCGAGACCAAGTACGCCTTCTCGGACTTTGGCGTCGGCGGCGTGGGCACCGACTTCCGCGACCACGGCGAGAACAAGTCGGTCGTGTGCGGCCAGGCCGCGCACTACTGGCCCGTCATGGAGGACGCGGAGGGCGGCAGCTTGCTCTACCTCAACAGCGATGACATCCTCAATTACGACCCGTGGCGCACGCCCGTGTACTTCAGCAAGGCGCGGCCCGCCGAGTTCTACGCCGGGTCCTTCGGCGAGCGCGACCTGCCGCAGGAGTGCCCCTTCGACGTCACGGGCGTCAAGTTCTCGCAGGCCATGAACAACCGCGTGAGCCTGCGCCAGCGCTTCCACGAGATCGCCGTCGCCTGGCAGATGTAGGGAGGGAGGGCGAGTGGCGATCCGGTAGGGCGGCAGTGGCATTGGAATTGGAGAGTAGAGGGACGCCACCCGCGCCTTTATGATCGCGTTCATTTGATAATGATAACAGCGCATTTTTCATGGAGTTAATATACCAGGTGGGGCAAGTAGTTCTGATTGAAGTGGCCATTGAAGTACTCACGCCGATCGACCGTGTGTAACCATTGTTTTACTGGTTAATTGAAGGGTTACGCTGTCGCTAAAGGGAGGGTTACGCTCTGACTGTTCTGAACCGGCTCACCATTTTGCGTCCGTCCCGCATTCAACTTGACTTCACTATCAGAGCTGGACATAACACTACATCAGTACACGCTAAAATATCCGTGGTTACACACATTTAGAAACTATCACCATTAAATCAGTAGGTTACATCGTTTCCTTCCCCTTTTTGCGTGTCAAACGTAACCAACCTGTCCGTCATTGCTCAAGTACCCCCTCAACACACAAGTGAAGCCACCACATCCCTCCCGCTCCCTCCATGCCTCCTCCCGCCCCTCCTCCTCCCCCCACGCGCGCCCGTCCGCGGCTCAAGCTGTTCCTGCTGCTACTCCCGGCGCTGGGCGTGCTCGCGCTGGCGCTGGACGCGCTGTCCGTGTCCTCTCCGCTGTCTTCGGCCTTGTTCCCTCCTCCACCCCCACCGGGCGTCGACGTCGCCCTACGCCTCCACAACGCGACGCAGAGCCTGGCGACGCTCCCGCGCGGCGTGGTGATCCCCATGTACGAGGACATCGCGCTGCTGGGCCTGTCGCTCGTGCTGGAGCTGCGCGCCATGGGCGTCTCGCTGCCCGTGGAGGTACCGCACTGCGGGGACCTGAACGCCAGCTCCGTCGCCGCCTTCCGCGCGTACGAGCCGCTGGGCGACGTGCGCTTCTACGACGCGTGCGCGCTCGCCGTCTCGACCGGGCTCTTCTGCGCCGACGTTGCCGAGTGCGAGAGCAAGTTCCGCGGCTTCGAGGTCAAGGTGCTGGCCGTGGCGCTGTCGCAGTTCCAGGAGCTGCTGCTGCTGGACGCCGACACGGTCTACTTCCAGAACCCAGTCGCTCTGTTCGACAGCGACAAGTACAAGACCACGGGCACGCTCTTCTTCCACGACCGCGCGAGCCATGAGGTCTACTGGATGGCCGGAAGGCTCAAGGACGGCACGGACAACACGGTCTTCCACCAGTTCATGTCCAAGTTCGACGTGGCGCCGTTCCGCGCCATCGCCACGCTCGAGCGGCCCAGGGCGACGCGCAAGAACCCGGTGAACTTGTCGCTGGGCTTCGAACCGAGCGACTTTCTGCTTCAGAGCAACGTGTGGAACAAGCGCACGGGCCACCAGATGGACTCGAGCTGCGTGCTGTGGAGCAAGCGCAGGCAGCCGCGCGCGACTGCCATCCTCGCGTCCTTCATCGCGTCCAAGCGCTTGGGCAAGTTCCCTCGCCCACCATCATACGGGGACAAGGAGTTCTTCTTCACGGCGTGCGAGCTGGCCGAGGCGCAGTACGCCTTCTCGGACTTTGGCATCAGCGGCTTCGGCATCGACTTCACGGACGGCGGACCCGAGAACTCGACGCTGTGCGGCACCATGGCACAGGTGTATCCCATCAAGCCGGACGACCCGGGCGAGGACGTGCGCATCCTGCACGCCAACAGCGACTTCATCATGAGCTACCGCCCCAAGGACAAGGCCAGGCCGCTGTACTACGCCAAGGGCCGGCCCGCCGACTTCTACCCCGGGCCCTTCGGCGACCGGCGCATGGAGTGCCCGTTCAACATCACCGGCGAGCGGCTCAATGAAGCGGAGGAGGACCACCTGCTGGCAAGGCAGCGGCTGCAGAGAGACCTCGAGCAGTGGCGGGACGTAGTCCAGCGGCAGCAGGCGAGAACGGGGGCGGAGACCTTGCACAGCTCGTAGAAGCAGCAGCGTCCGACGTATTTAAGCCACAGCACAGACTGCTTGGATGCACTTGATCATCACCTTGATTGGACCATTCGCGGCTTCCATGACCGCGTCCCTGGCCGACTGGCTGACTATCTATCCTCCTGCTTCTACGACACGCACAGCAACACGCACAACCGATACATGCACACGGATACCTACTACTTCTCGATACTTTATTGGCCGGCGGCCCAGCTCTCGGCGGTGCGGAAGAACTCCTGGTGTAGCGCGAGCAGCGTCTTGTGGTCCAGCCCCAGCGCCACGCCCGTCACGTCGAAGGGGCACTCCTGCGGCAGCCCGCGCTCCTCGAACGAGCCCGGGTACGCGTCGGCGGCGCGCGCCAGGCTGTAGAACACGGGCCGCACGTCCGGGTCGTACGTGAGGAGGTTGTCGCTGTTGAGGTAGAGCAGGCTGCCGCCCTTGGCGTCGTCCTTGGCGGGCCAGTAGTGTGCCGCGTCGCCGCAGATGGTCGAGTTGTTGGCTCCGCCGTCGCGGAAGTCGGTGCCGACGCCGCCGACGCCGAAGTCTGAGACCGCGTACTGGGTCTCGGCCAGCTCGCAGGCCACGAAGAAGAGCTCCTTCTCGCCGTACGAGGGCGGCCGCGGCATGTCGTTGAGCGCCACGAAGGCCGCGAGGATGGCGGTCGCGCGCGGCTGCCGCTTCTTGTTCCACAGCACGCAGCTCGAGTCGACGGCGTGGCCCGACCGCCGGTTCCACGCGTGGCTGGACAGCAAAAAGTCGCTCGGCGCGAACGGCAGCGCCACGTCCACGCGGTTCTCGGCGGTCGCGGGCAGCCGGGGCACCGCGTGCAGGTTGCGGTAAAGTGCCACGTCGGCGCTGGCCAGGTAATCGTGGATGGCGGGCACCTGGCGGCCGTCCTTGGCGCGCACGAGGCCGCCCAGGTACCCGTCCGTCTGGCTGATGCGGTCGTGGAAGAGCAGCACGCCCGTGTCCTGGTACTTTTTCGTGTCGAACAGCGCCACGGGGTTGGCGAAGAAGATGGTGTCGGCGTCCAGCAGCAGGACCTCTTCGAACTGCGAGAAGACGAGCGCCAGCACCTTGACGTCGAAGCCGCGGAACTTGCGGTGGCACTCGCTCACGTCGCGGCAGAAGAGCTTGCGCGACGGGTCGAAGGACCCGACGGCCTGCGCCGCGCGCTCGCACACGTCGTACACGCGCACATCGCCCAGCCTCGCCGAGTGGTTGCCCCGCCAGCTCGCCTGCAGGTCCGCGCTCAGGTCGCCGCAGTGCGGCACCTCGATGGGCAGCGCCACGCCCATGGCACGCAGCTCCATCACGAGCGACACGCCGAGCGACGCGATGCCGTCGTACAGCGGCAGCACGAGCCCGCGAGGCGCCGTCGTGCGCTGGCTCACCTGGTTGAGGCTGTGCACCAGCTGCGTCTCCATCTCCTCCATCACCTGCACGCGTTTCTTCATCTCAGCCGCCGCCTGCGCGTCCGCGATACCGCCCGCCGCGCTCACGTCGCGCTGCCAGGCCTCCAGGTCCTTGTTGAACTCCTGCCGCAGTAGGATGTGGTCCTCCTCCTCGACCGTCAGCCGCGCGCCCGTGATCTCGAACGGGCACTCCATGCGCCGCTCGCCGAACGGGCCCGGGTAGAACTCGGCCGGCCGGCCGCGCGAGTAGTACAGCGGCTTGTCCGGGTCCTTGGGCGTGTAGGTCAGGATGAAGTCGCTGTTGACGTGCATGAGCCCGACCTCCTGCGTCGCGTCCGCCGGCTTGATCGGGTACAACTGCGACATGACGCCGCACACGGTCGAGTTCAGGGGCCCGTTGTCCGTGAAGTCGGTGCCGAAGCCGCCGATGCCAAAGTCCGAGAAGGCGTACTGCGCCTCGGCCAGCTCGCACGCCGTAAAGAAGAACTCCTTGTCCCCGTACGACGGCGGGCGCGCGACGTCGCCCGCCTTGGTCGTGATGAAAGACGCGAGGATGGCAGTCGCGCGCGGCTGCTTGCGCTTGCTCCACAGCACGAGGCTTGAGTCCATCTGGTGGCCCGTGAGTTTGTTCCACACGTTGCTCTGAAGCAGAAAGTCGCTTGGCTCAAAGCGCAGCGGCAGGTTCACCGGGTTCTTGAGCGTCGCCCTGGGCCGCTCGAGCGTGGCGATGGCGCGGAACGGCGCCACGTCGAACTTGGACATGTACTCGTGGAAGACCGTATTGTCCGAGCCGTCGGGCAGCCGGTCGGCCATGAAGTAGATCTCTTGGCACGCGCGGTCGTGGAAGAAGAGCGTGCCCGTGGTCTTGTACTTGTCGCTGTCGAACAGGTCCGCCGGGTTGGAGAAGAAGATTGTGTCGGCGTCCATGAGCGCGATGTCCTGGAACTGCGAGTACACAACGGCCAGGATCTTGACCTCGAAGCCGCGGAACTTCTTGTGGCACTCGGCCAGATCCTCGCAGAAGACCTTGGTCGAGTTGTCCAGCAGGCTCTTCTCGCGCACCGCGAGCTCGCACGCGTCGTAGAAGCGCACGTCGCCCAGCGGCTTGTACGCCAGGAACGTCTCCTGCACCTGCGGGTCGATGTCGCCGCAGTGCGGCACCTCCACGGGCAGCGTGATGCCCATGGCGCGCAGCTCCAGCACGAGCGACAGGCCCAGCAGCGTAATGCGCTCGTACATGGGGATCACGATGCCTCGCTGGCGCGTCACGACGCGCTGCGTGAGCTTGCCCAGCGAGTACGCGAGGTACGTCTCCTGGTCCGCGAGCGCGTCCACGCTCGCCTGGAGCTCGCGCACCTTGGCGAACACGTCCTCGAGCTTCCTCGAGAGCGCGCGCGCCTTGGTGTTCTTCATGGCGTGCGTCAGGTTCTGGTTGTCCAGCACGCTCTCCCAGCCCGTGACGACCGCGTGGATCTGCTGCCGGAAGTGGATCTGCTCCACGTGCGAGTCGGCCAGCTTGACGGCCGTCACGTTCCACGGACACTCGTAGCGCTTGTCGGGCATCTCGCCCGGGAACAGCTCGGCCGGCCGCGCCTTGGAGTAGTACACGGTGCGCTTCTCGGGCGCGTACGTCAGGATATGGTCGCTGTTGAGGTACAGCAGGCTGCCTCCGCCGCGCAGCGGCGTGTTCTTGCGCGGGCCGTCGCTCTCCGGGTAGTACTGCGCCATGCTGCCGCAGACGCGGGACGCGTCGTCGCCGTGGTCGTGCACCTCGGTGCCCACGGCGCCGATGCCAAAGTCCGAGAAGGCGTACTGCGTCTCGGCGAGCTCGCAGGCCACGTGGAAGAGCTCCTTGTCGCCGTAGGACGGCGGCCGGCGCACGCTGTTGATCGCGATGAAGGCCAGCAGCACGGCCGTGGCGCGCGGCTGCCGCCTCTTGTTCCATAGCACGCAGCTCGAGTCCATTTGGTGGCCCGATCGGCGGTTCCACGGGTGGCCGCGCAGCAAAATGTCGCTCGGCTGGAACTTGAGCGGCGCGAGCTCGCTGGGGATGGCGTTGGCCACCGTCGGTGCGCCCCGCGCGTGCGTGGGGACGTCGCGGAAGAGCCCGACGTTGAAGGTCGACAGGTAGTCGTGCAGCCGGGTCTTGTCCTTGTTGTCCTCGAGCCGCGCGGACAGGTACATGTCGGGGTGCACGATGCGGTCGTGGAAGAAGAGTGTGCCTGTGCGGCGGTACTTGTTGGACTCGAAGAGCGGCAGCGGGCTCTGGAAGAAGACCGTGTCGGCGTCCAGCAGCAGCACCTCCTCGAACTGCGAGAAGAAGACGCCCAGCAGCTTGATGTCGAACGACCGGAAGCGCCGCTGGCACGCCTCCAAGTCCTCGCAGAAGACCTTGCGCTTGGAGTCCACGACGCTCACGGCCTCGGCTGCCAGCACGCACGCATCGTAGAAGCGCACCTGCCCGAACTGCGCCTCGTGCGCCTGCACCATGGCGCGGAAGGTCGCCGACACGTCCGCGCCGCACATGGGCACCTCCACAGGCAGGTCCACGCCCAGCGCGCGCAGCTCGAGCAGCAGGGACGCGCCCAGCGGCGCGATCTTGTCGTACAGCGGCAGCACGATGCCGCGCGCGGGCCCGTCCTCCTTGATGGCGCGCTGGCCCAAGGTGTGCAGCGTGAGCACGAGCTCGCGGTCGCGGTCCTTCTCGCGCTGCTGCTGCGCCATCAGCACCTCCGCCTGCGTGACCAGCAGCTCGCCGTTGCGCACCTGCTTGAGCAGCGCGTACAGCTCGTCGTGGGGCAGCGTCACGGCGTCGGTGGCGCTGGTGGCAACGAGCTGCACCCAGTTCTGCGCCACGTCGAAGAACTTCTGCCGGTACGCGACGCGGTTCATCTCCATCTCGTCCAGCGCGACGCCCGTGATGTCGAACGGGCAGCCGTGCGGCAGTCCGTGGTCCTCGAAGGAGCCCGGGAAGTCGCTCGCGGCGCGCGCGGCGCTGTAGTAGATGGTGCGGTCCACCGGCCGGAAGGACAGGAAGTTGGTGCTCGTGGTGAAGAAGAGCGGCGACGTGGCCGCCCCGGGCGCGCTGGGGACCGGCAGGTAGTGCGCGGCGGACCCGCAGACGACCGACTTGCCGGGCCCCGAGTCGCGGAAGTCGGAGCCGATGGCGCCGATGGCGAAGCGCGAGAAGGAGAACTTGCTCTCGGCCAGCTCGAGCGCCAGGAAGAAGAGCTCCTTGTCCGCGTACGAAGGCGGCCGCGGGATATCGCGGTCCTTCGTCAGGAAGGCGGCCAGCAAGGCCGAGGCGCGCCGCTGCTTGGACTTGCTCCACAGCACGAGCGCCGCGTCCACCTGGTGGCCCGAGCGGCCGTGGAACGAGTGGCTGGACAGCAGGAAGTCGCTGGGCGCGAAGGGGAACGAGAACCCGCTCGTGTTGTTACTGGGAGCGGCCCGTGCGTTGGTCGGGAGGGACGCGAACCGCGGCAGGAAGGACGCGGCCGTGACGCTCAGGTACTCGACTATGGTAGTCGTGGTCTGCCCGCCCTCCTTCTGGGAGCTCACGACGGGCGCGGCCAGCGAGAAGCCCGGCTGCGTGATGCGATCGTGGAAGAGCATCGTCCCGGTCTCTAGCAGCGCGTCGCTCTCCCACAGGTCGAAGGGCGAGCGGAAGAAGAGCATGGCCGCCTCGAGCAGCAGCACCTCGTCGAACTGGGACAGCACCACGCTGAGCGCGCGCAGGTCGGCGCCGTTGCCGAAGCGCGCGCGGCAGGCCTCGTAGTCGGCGCAGAAGAGCGGCGCGCCGTCCGGCGAGCGCGCGTCCGCGGCCGCCGCGCACACGTCGTAGAAGCGCAGCGGCTCGAGCGCGCGCACGGCCAGCAGCGCGGACCGCACGTGCGGACTCAGGTCGTCCCCGCAGTGCGGGACCTCGACCGCGAACGCCAGGTCCGCGTTGGCCGCGCGCAGGTCCAGCAGCAGCGACACGCCCGTGTCCGCCGTCTTGTCGCTCAGGGGCAGCACCACGCCGCGCTTGGCCGTCGTGCGCTGCGCCAGCGCGTCCAGGGCCAGGATCAGGTCGTCCGCCGGCTCGGTGGCGGTCGGTAAACTACCGTCCGCATCCGCGTCCGCGTCCGCGTCCGTATCCGCATCCGCATCCGCATCCGCATCAGCATCCGCATCCGCAAGCGGAAAGTTACCGTCCGCAGCGGGGCTCGCCGACTGGGGGGCGGCCGCGGTTTCTTCGGGCTCGGGCCGGTGCTCGGGGTCGTCCGCGCGCAGGTTGTTGGTGGTGGTGCTGGTCGCGGACGCGGACGCGTTCAGCTCGGCCAGCGCGGACCGCTCGGTGGCCGTGAGGCCCTGCACGAGCCGCAGCAGGTACTGGTAGTTGGTCGTGGACGCGACGGCGGCGCGGTCGGTGGCGCGGCCGCCGCCCACGAGCGCCATCTGGCGCCACGTAATGAAGAGGTTGGAGCCGACGACGAGGACGCCGACGACCGCGAGCAGCGCGATCCACAGCTGGGACCGCGACGTCCGGGCCGGCGTCATGGTGCAGCTGCTGGGGACGGAGGCAACTTGCGGGTCCTCAAACTGGGGATGGCGTCCACAGCCGCGGCGCGCGCTCTACTCGGTAGGACGGGGATCGAGTGGGGACGGTCCGCACTCGGGAGGCCGCGTGGACGTTCGGTAATAGGTAGGGCGCGAGTAGGGCGGATCACTTCTCTCTTACCCCTCGCGGCCGCAGCGAACGAAGACTGGGGCCAGACAAGGGGGCGAACCCGGCGCGGAGGAGGGGGGGGGACATAAACGCCGGTGACCCCCCGTGGGAGAGCATACGATTTCCAAGATGTGCGCGCGCCCACTGTGGTCGTCCGTGAAACTGGCCGTGCTCTACCTATCTCGTTAGACAGCGAGTTGCTGGTGGGAGGGGACGGATACACTGCGGCATGTCAAATTTGTTGTATGGGCCTCAGTATAGGGGGCTGGCTACACTCCCCCCCCCCCCCCCTACGTCAGTGACGTAACCGACTGCTGCGGGGTAGCGGGTGTCTGGGGTGTTCACAACGATGTTCCACAGATAGTTTGCAGTCCGATAAGAGCAGGAGGATATTATAATAGTGGGGAGGGGGGGGTAGGCTGGGAGGCCCCTACCTCTTGGGGACGCACCACAGGCGTCGCCTATCCTGATGCGCGAAACCGTCGAGGGGGCAGCTCCTCTGATATCTGACTGTAAACCAGAAATGCCTTCTGATCGCGCTATTCATTTTGGAAGCACCGTTTGGGCCTCGATAGACGGGAATCTTGCCCACTTTGGTTCATTAAACATAGTAGAGTACATGTTTATAGAGGTTTAGGGAAGAACCGGTCGGTCGATGGCGTGTCCACCCCGTGCCCACCGCCGCCACACACGGCCGCCACAGCTGCGCAACCAGAGCGCGCGCTACCAGGTCGCTCTACCTGTAAAAGGCATTCCCTACCTGAAATGGTGGTTGTTTGGAGCTGCCGCCAGTTGTTCAGCGACCTCGCGACGGGACAACGCGCCGCGCTTTGCTCAACCACACCGCTCTACTCTTGCTTTCAGTATGCAATACTGAACGACCGTGTTCCGGGTCAAAACCCCAGGTTGAAGTGCTACTCCTGTCCAGGTTGAAGCACTTTGGTGGCGCTCAGTATCCTCCGGGCCCACCCCACGCCCCTTGTCACCCCACCTATCCAACCCTGTGTACTGTATTCAATCAAAAGCGACCCCCGCATGGCGATCGCCCCTCAATGCGCGAAGGAGAGCACCCCAACACGCGCCGCGTCCCATTCTCCCGTCTCTATCTCTCTATATATGCATCCTGTCACGGCCCAGTCACGTCGCGGTTATTCCTGGCGCGAAGGAACTCGCTCGGAAGGTCGCTCAGCCCCGGACCGAAATGCCGCAGCACCGTATTAATCGCCTCGCTACCGTCTAGTGTCTTGGATCCAGCCGCCCTCCATGCAGCAGGACGCCGTTTCGGGTCCTCGCGCTCGCTCGCCGCGCAGATCAAACCGCGCCCCTCCGCCGCTGCGACATCCTCCTCGTGAGCTTTTTAATCACTTGCGCGTCTAGAAGATGCACCGCCATGCGAGAGGGCGGACCGATCTTGATGCCCCTCGAGCGGCTCACTTCCCGACTTGGTGGCTCCCCACTCCGCGCCGTTGGTCCCCCTCCCTCGCGACACTCGAGCACCCGAAGCCATGCGGCTGTCGACGGCGCGGCGGTGGCTCATGGCGCTGCTGCTCGCGCTCAGCGTCTCGGCGCTCGCGTTGGACCTCGTGCTGCGCTCGTCCATCGACCTCCACATATCGCGGTCCGCCCCGCCGCTCTTCCGCGTGCGTCGCGCGCGAGACCTCAGCTTCCTGCGGCAGCCAGACGTCCACGCCGACCCGCGCGCGTCGGTAGGGTGGCGCCCACAGCTAGACGAGTCAACGGACGAGCCAATCCGCAGCCTACAGCGGCTGGAGGCCGCGCTCGCGCTCATCGACTCGCCCCACAAGCGACCGCAAGACGCGCGAGGACTGGTGCTGCCGCTGGAGGAGACCAACGCGGCGCTGGGCGTGTCCCTGCTGCTCAACCTCCGCGCGCTGGGGCGAGACGCGGCGGCCGTGCCCGTCGAGATCGCACACTGCGGCGAGGGCGTGCCGCGTGCCTTCCGCCTCGCGTTCGCGGCCTTCTTCCCGCTCGGGCCCGTGCGCTTCCACGACGTGTGCGCCACAGCCAGCAAGAGCAGCTTCTTCTCTCAGGAGGACGGAGACGGCGTCCAGTTCCGTGGCGAAGCGCTGCGCCTCGCGGCCGTCGTCTTCTCCGAGTTGGACGAGCTGCTTCTTCTGGACGCCGCCTCGCTCTTCTTCCACGACCCGACGCCGCTCTTTGACGACGCGGCGTACCAGTCCAGCGGCGCCCTCTTCTTCCCCGCCGCGAGGCGAACGCGCAGCTCCACCTCCTCTCCGTCCGCTGGAGATCCCTCGGACCGGCACCAAGCCGCGCGGTTCGACTCGTCGCTCGCCGTCTGGAACAAGCGCGCGCAGCGACGAGCGACCGCCGCGCTGGCCGTCCTCCTGGCGGACGGCACGGTGTTTGACCCGCAGGAAGGCAGCAGCGAACTGCTGGCGGCCGCGTGCGAGCGCTCGGGCGCCGGTTACGCCGTCACGCGCTTCGACGCGGGCGTCGTGGGCGCCATCGTCGTGCGGCCCCGAGCCAACGCCACGAGCGACGCGGTCGCTGGAGTGGACGACACGGTCGTCTCGCTCTGCGGCGCCCTCGCGCAGTTCGCCGTCCCGCCTGCCGCTTCTCCGCACCGCCTTCGCTCGACTCTACCCACTGTTGAGGCGGTCCGACACCCGCGGCCGCTGTTCTTGGCTGGGCGTGGCGTTCTCGACGAGATCGTGGGCCAGCACCCGCCGTCGCTGATCGTGTACACGACGCCCGCCACGTCCAACGGCACCCGCGCGGCGCTCACCCTGGAGCGCGACGCCGAGGAGAACGAGTGCACTGCCATCGCGTCGCCCACGGCCGCGTCGGCCGGTGCGGCCGTCGCGGCGCTGTCCAAGCACGAGCTCGGGCGCGTCGCGCTCCGGCGGCAGCAGCACCAGCACGTCGTCGACTGGGCGCGCAGCGTGGTCGACTGGAGCGTCCTGGAGGCGTCGCTGTCGCGTCCAGACGCACCGCTGGACGACGACCGACTGGAAGACCTCGTCCGAGCGCGCGTGGCGGCGCTCGTGGCCAGCGAGGAGCAGCTCGTGTACTCGCTGGACCAGCTCGCGCAGCGCACGTCGCGCGAGCGGGGCGTCGTGCTGCCGCTGTACGACAAGATCGCCGTGCTCGGCGTGTCGCTCGTGCTCGAGCTGCGCGAGCTGGGCGTCGACCTGCCCGTCGAGATCGCGCACTGCGGCGACCTGTCACCCGAGTTCGCGCGCTCCTTCGCCGCGCTGCTCAACGGCGGCTCCGGTGGCGACAGTGACGGCGAGAGCGACCGCGGCGTCCGCTTCTACGACGTGTGCGCGCTGGCGCTCCAGGAGCGGAGCGCGCTCTTCCCGTCGCGCCCGCTTTTCTGCCGCGACCTGGGCGAGTGCCACCGCAAGTTCCGCGGCTTCGACATCAAGATCCTGGCGCTCGTTTTCTCGCAGTTCGCCGAGGTGCTGCTGCTGGACGCCGATACGCTCTTCTTCTCGAGCCCCGCGGCGCTGTTCGACACTAAAAAGCACCGCGAGACGGGCACGCTCTTCTTCCACGACCGCATCAGCGGCGACAAGTTCTTCATGGCCCAGCGGCTGGCCAGAGACGCGCGCCAGACCATCTTCCACGACTACATGCTGGCCGCCGACGTCTCGCGGTTCGCCGCCGTCCCCACGCTCTCCAGACAGCTCGACGCGGTCTCCACAGAAGCGCATGAGGCTGCCGCCGTGCCGCCCAGCCCGACGGTGGTCCTGCCCGACCCGGCGGACTTGCCGTTCGCGCCGAGCGACTTCCTGCTGGCCAGCCACGTCTGGAACGCGCGCGCGGGCTTCGAGATGGACTCGAGCTGCGTGCTGTGGAACAAGCACCGCCAGCCGCGCGCCACCGCCGCGCTCTCGTCCTTCATCGCGCGCAACGACGTGCGCGCGCCGCCGTCCTACGGCGACAAGGAGCTCTTCTTCGTGGCCTGCGAGCTGGCCGAGACGCGCTACGCCTTCTCCGACTTCGGCATCGGCGCCGTTGGCACGCACGTGCTCGACTACGGGCCGGACCGGTCCGTTCTGTGCGGCGACATGAGCCAGAACGCGCCCGAGTGAACGCCCGACGGCCTGCACGACCACTCGCCGCTGCTGTACATCAACAGCGACAACATCCTGGCCTTCCAGCCGGATCAGACGACCGTCTTCTACTCCAAGCCGCGGCCCGCAGAGGTCTACCCCGGCCCCTTCCCGTGGCAGCAGGAGTGCCCCTTCAACGTCACGGCCGTCGCCTTCTCCGACGCGGAGCGCGCGCGCGTCTACCGGCGCCAGCGACTGCACAGCGACGCGCTCGACTGGCTCGCCGCCGCCCGCTCCATCTTGTGACCGCGACTACCGATCACACCCGGAAAGAAACAACGCGCGCCTGCCGTTCAAACCCGTTCCCTAGCTCAAACTCGTCAGTGTAGAGTAGATCGCCTCCGTCAGAGCAACATTTACAAGTGTATTTACCTTCCCGATGCGCGTCCGTCTTCTTGTCGCTTGACGATGCCGCATCGCCTCCACCTATTGCAGAGAGAGGGAGGAGAGCAGCGCCGCATGTCCCTCCATTGACACCGAACCCACAACACGCAGCCATCCTCCACACCAGTCCTCTGCTATTACCTTTACACCGCTGGCCGTCGCTCTACTCGCCCTGCCGACGGCTCCGGGGCTAGTTCCTGGGGTTGCTGGGGCACTCGTCCTCGAGCAGGTGGCGCTTCCAGCCGCGCTTGCCCGGCGGCACGTCGTCGTGGCACAGCGGGCAGCGGTTGGCCTGCTTGGGGTGCGGCCGCGGCAGGCAGTCGCGCGCGCCGACGTGCTTGTCGAAGAACTTGGCCGTGATGGCCTCGCCGCACTGCGGGCACTCCTCGTGGTTCTTCTTGAGCTCGCACTCGCCCAGCAGGTGCTCGTTCAGGCCCGCCACCTCGATCACCTGGCCGCACATCTTGCACGGCGTGAGCATCTTGCAGGTTGCCCAGAAGTGCTGGTCCAGCGCGTCTGAGTCGAACGTCTCGTCCACCACCCCGCAGAACGGACACGTGTACTCGTCCACCGACTCGTCGTCGTCGTCTGCGTCGCCGCCGTCCGCCGCGTCCTCGTCCTCGTCCATCATCTCGTCCGGCAGCCGCGCGCGCTGCGGCGACTGCTGCTGCTGTTGCTGCTGTGCGTTCGCTCCACCGCCTCTCGCCCGCGTCGATGTTGCCTTTGGTGCGGGCGCGGGCACCGACGCCTCGAAGGCGGCCTGATACTCTTCCAGCTGCTTGGGACGGAGCGACTTGAGGTACCCCTCCACCTCCTCGCCCACGATCTGGTACAGCGCGACGGTGATCTCCTTGGCCACGTCGCGGATCTCGCGGTTCTGGTGCGCGAACGCGTTGCTGTCCTCGAGGAAGCTCATGACGCCAGCGACTGAGTGGTCGCTGTCGGGCACAAGCGGGAACGCGGCGACCAGGTCCTTGACGAGCAGCAGCCGCCCGAGCAGCAGCTTGAGCGCCAGCGGCTTCTTGGCCCGCTTGGTCACGTGCGCGCTCACGAACGCCACGCCCACGTTCTTGGCTGCCGCCAGGCGCTGCAGGGCCGCCGCCGCCTCGTCCCGCACCTTGGTCTGCGGGTCCCCGAGCTTGTTCACCAGCTGCGTCATGCTGTTGCCAAGCTACGGAGGAGAGAACGCGAGCGTTAGACGATGGAGAGAGAGAGAATTACTCAAGTCGAGAGAGTGAGTGACTCACGATGTGGCACATGTCGTCGCGGCGCACGCGCGAGGCGAACGCCATCATGCGGTCGAGCAGGCGGAAGGCCGAGAGCGCGACCTGCGCGATGCGGTCGCCCGCGCCGCTCTGCACGAGCGTCGAGCACACCTCCAGCACGAGCATCTGGTCGGCGCGGTACGAGTCGAGCTCCATGGCGACCTTGCGGATCGCCGCGTCCCGGTGGTTCCACAGGTTGCTGTAGAAGCAGCGCGTGAGGAACTCGCCGATGACCGCGATCATCGTCTCGCTCTCCTTGGCCAACGCCGGCGGGATCTCGTCCGGCTCGGGTAGGTTCTCCGCCTCCGGGATGCCCCGGAACGCCGACTGTGCGTCCCCCACGCCGCCTCCATTGTGTTCTCCACCGTCGTTGTCGTCTTCTTCTTCTTCGTTGTAGTAGCTCCTGCTCCCGTTCGGTCGCCTCCGACTGGGCGCATTCTGCTCGTCGTCGTCGTCGTCGTCTTCGACCTGTCGCCGCCCCGAGCTCGACCGGTACGCGCGCTCTGCTCGCTTGACCGGGGCCAGCGCGTTGTCTTCCGGGTACATGTCGCGCGGAGAGAAGCTGGAGGAGGACGAGGGCGCGGCCGCGACGCCTTTGGTGCCAGCGATCGCCGCGGCGCCCGCGCAAGGGAGCACCTGGCTTCTAGTAGACACTGCAGCTGCCCGCATCCCCGCGCCTGGCGACGACGCCGACGGGTACGGGGACTGAATCGAAATGGACGACCCCGTCGACCGCATGGACGCGGACGGCAGCGGCAGGATGGGCATGGACTCGTTGCTGTCCACGGACGCCTCGAGCATGCTGATCTCGTCCTTGATCTGCTTGGCCAGGTCGTAGTCCTCGTTGGCGACGGCCTCGCGCTTCTGCGCCTCGAGCCGCGTGAGCTGCAGCCCGATGCTCTTGAGCTGCTCCTCCATCGTCTTGAGCCGCTTGGCCTGGTCGTAGTCCTCGAGCGCGACGGCCTGGTCCTTGGCCGCCTGGATCTCGCGGATGCGCGCCGCGGTCTTGGCGTCGAACCGCAGGTCGAAGCTCAGGTCGTCCGGACCGCCGTTCCCGCTCGGACTACCGGCCGCGGGTAGGGGCTTGGGGACCGAGCGGGGGTGCGGAGAGCGCGACGGCGACCCGTTGGCGCCCAGCATTTCGCCCGTCGACTGGCTCGGCAGCTCATCCTGCTGCTGCGGCACCACCAGGCGCTCGCCGCACAGGTTGACGGCCATGATCCCGACCTGTTGGGCGTCGTTTAGCGAGGGGGTTAGACGCGTAGACGGGAGGTGAGGGGAGGGAGTGGAACAGAACGGCACCTGGCTGTAGATGTTGCGCTCGTTGATGTAGCATTGGTGCAGCACGAGCTTGACCCACGCGGCCTGGTTGTCGATGTGCACCGTCTTGAGCTCGCGCGCCATGTAGTTGCTCTCCACGTTCGATTTGAGCGTCAGGTACCTAGCGTCCCCCGAAGCCGTTAGCTAAGCCGTTAGCTATGGAGTTTGGGTCAAGTAGGGCGGCAGGTGGGGCGAGGGGGAGGGGGTGGACGCACCCGAGCCGCTGGAACTGCGCGTCCTCGAGCGCCGCGTCCTTGGACAGGAACAGCTCGATCTTGGTCGCGATGTGCGTCTGGTGCGACAGCAGTTGCACCTGTACACGGCGCGATAGGTAGGGCGTTTACTGGGAGTTTGGGTGGGGCGTTATGACACGTCGAAATGCCCTACCTGCGTGAGGCGGCACAGCCCGTCCGCGAGCTGCAGCACGAGCTCCTGCGGGTACTCGCAGTTCCTACTCGCACGTAGTAAAATCCGTCAGAATTCGAGTACACGTCCCCCCCCCCTCCCCCTACCACGTGCGCCCTACCGTGGCGTCATGAAGCCGCGACTGGAGGCCGCGTGCTCGTTGAGCTCGCGCGCAGGGAACGCCGGATCCTCCCCGGAGCACCGCACCACCGAGAACCGCAGCTTGCTCATGTGGTAACTAGCGCCGGCCGTCGGTAGAGCGGAAGGTAGGGCGCGCACTTGCTCGTTGGGTAGAGCGCGCTTCAAGTTCAAAACGGCGCGGTCGTTGGTCGCTTGTGTCGGCGGACGTGTCCATAGTGAACGTTCGCAATTCATTTCCGAATTGCGGGCGAATGTCGTACTTAATTGAGGGTAGTGCGGTAGTTTGCTGGTGTAGTGCGCCGCACCAAAGTTGGGCGTTGGCGTTTGGCGCTTGGCCCCTCCGCTCTACTCTCATCTTCAGTATAAAACCCCGACGGAGCGCCCAACCTCGCGCGCGGACCACAACGCCCGCTTGAAGAGGTGCGTGCTCGCTCGTGACTTGGCTTGAGAGTAGAGCGGGGCGGGCGGGCGGTGTAGCGGCCCGCCCTCCCGTCCCCTCCCTCCCTCGTCCTCCGCCGTGCTAACCGTTCTGTCCGCAATCCGCAGGGCGTCCGCATCCACATCCGCATCAGCACGCGTCCCCAGTCTGAGGATGGCCCGCAAGAACGTGATCACGGAGAGCAGCGACGAATCAGACGGCGGCCGCTCGTCCGCGTCCGGGTCGGTGAGCTCGCGCTCGCGCTCGGGCTCAGGCAGCGGCTCGGGCAGCGGCTCGGAGTCCGGCAGCGGCTCCGGCAGCGGCTCCGGCAGCGGGTCCGAGTCGGGCAGCGGCTCCGGCTCGGGGTCCGGCAGCGGATCTGATTCCGGCAGCGGCTCGGGGTCCGGGTCCGGGTCCGGGTCCGGATCGGGCTCGGGGTCCGGATCGGGCTCGGACGCGTCCGTGGCGTCGTCCGCGTCCCCGCGCAAGGCCAAGAAGCGCGTGAAGCGGCCGGCCAAGAAGGCGGCGGCGTCCTCGCCGGCCAAGAAGAAGTCGTCGCGGAGCAAGAAGGCGGGCGCGTCGTCCCGCGCGGCCGCGGCCAAGCAGGACGCGGACGAGAAGGCCGCGGACGCGGACGAGAAGGCCGCGGACGCGGACAATGAAGGGGATGGCGGCCGCGCGCGCAGCAAAAAGTCGGTCAAGAAGGAGAAGGACGAGGAGGAGGACGATGAGGACATGGACGCGGAGCTGGAGGGGCTGACGGAGGTGGAGAAGGAGAAGCGGCTGCTGGAGAAGTACGAGGCCGAGGAGCGGCGCAACAAGGAGAAGGACCTGAAGAAGCGCCTGGCCGCGGCCGCGGGCGTCAAGGACGGGCAGGGGGACGGCGAGGAGGAGGAGGAGGTCATGACGACGCGGCGCGGCGGCACGGGCAGCCGCGAGCGCGAGCGCCGCAAGGAGGCGCTGCAGAACCTCAAGGTGAACAAGAAGGCGGGCGACAAGCCGCGGTCCATGCTGAGCAACCGGCTGGGCGACGACGACGACCGCAGCGACGACGACGGCGACGCGCGCGGCGGGGGCCGCGACCTGGCGGAGAAGCGGCGCCGGCGGCAGGAGCTGCAGCGCGGCAGCGGCGGGCGGCGCCACCGCCGGCGCTCGGACGCATCGGACTCGTCGGACGCTTCGGACGCCTCGGAATCCTCGGACGCGTCCGAGAGCGAGCGCAAGACGCGGAGGGCGGGCCGCGCGAGCGAGGCCAGCACGAGCGCGGCGGCGGCGCTGGCCGTGGCCAAGACGCTGGGCGTGGGCGGCGTCCCCGGCGCGGCCGCGGACGACGTGGACGCGGCGGCGGCGCTGCGGCCCGAGGAGAACGTGCCGGTGACGTGGAGCCAGGCCAACTACTACCTGCTCAAGAAGCGCGCGTTCTTCGAGAAGCACTTCTTCGAGCCGTTCTTTGACAAGCTGGTCAAGGGCGTGTACGTGCGCGTGCCCATCTCGGTCGTGGACGGGGAGGCGGTCTACCGGTTCTGCGAGGTGGCGGGCGTGTGCAAGCTGCCGCGCGCGTACACGTTCATGGGCGAGACGACGAGCAAGGGCCTCGTGTGCGCGTTCGGCAAGAGCAAGCGCGAGTGGAAGCTGAGCGGCGTGTCGTCGCACTCGCTGCAGGAGCGCGAGTTCCTCGTGTGGCGCGCGACGGTCAACAAGGAGCGGCTGCACTTCCCGACGCACGCCGAGGTCAAGACGCTGCACAGCAAGAAGCAGCGGCTCGCGTCGCGCCACCGGTACACGGAGGAGGAGGTGGACGATATGGTGCGGCGCAAGCAGGCAGTGGGCGTGCCCAGCGTGTCGCTCGGCGTGCAGCGCGTGCGGCTCGAGCGCGACCTCAAGGCGGCGCAAGACATGAAGAACTTTGAGAAGGCCGTGGTGCTCGAGGGCAAGCTGCAGAAGCTGCTGGCCGAGAACGAGGCGCGCCAGAAGCGCAAGAGCGACGACGTGCTGCGCATCAACGAGATCAACAAGCGCAATCGCGAGGCCAACATGGCGCAGGACCTGCGCGCGCAGGAGCTGCACGACGCCATGGCCGCCAAGATGACGAGCGCCGAGCGGCTGCAGTTCGTGCGCGCCAACCAGAAGAAGATGTACATGTCGAGGGACAAGCTCGAGAAGAATCTGGCGGACGGCAAGCTAATCACGCTGCCTGACGGCCGCGTCATGACATCCAACAAGCTGCACGAGGTCGAGGCGCTGCCCGACGACCTGCTCACCAAGGCCGGCAGCCTGCACGCGCCCAACAGCACGCTGGCGACCGCCGACAGCGGCCGAGACGCGGCCAGCGGCCTGGAGATCGACATTGACGCGCTGCTCGAGAAGCAGCGCAAGCGCAAGGAGCAGCAGCAGCAGGCGGCCGCCAAGCGCGAGCAGGAGGCCGACGCCAAGGTACAGTTCGTGGGCGGCGCCGCGCCCGCCAACGCGCAGGAGCTCGCCAACACGACCGTGCGCATCCAGGACGACGACGGCTCGTGGATGACGCTGCGCGCCGCCAGCGAGATCATCCAGGAGAAGAAGACGCGCGCGGCCGTGCCCGCCGCCGCCAAGGCCGCGCGCAAGGGCATCACCGTCAAGGAGTACTTCGACCGCGTCAAGCGCCGCCGCGTCGACGGAGACGCCGCCGCCTAGGCGCACAAGAACAAGCGAGGCGAGGCGCCCGAGCGGCAGGCACCAAGCAGGCGAGGCCGGGCGCTCCACACGGCGTGTTAAAGTATATTTCCCTCTCTCTCTCAATGACCATGTCGCTCTTGTTCGGTGGCTCGGTTGCTTGTGCCTTGTGGGAGTGAGACGGGTGGACTGTGGGGCTATGAGGACAGCTGAGGACGCTGGGACTAGCAGTAGGGAGGGAACGGCAGACGGGGAGCACGCGGTGAGTCAGGGAGATGGCTACACTACTCTACTCTACCTGGTCCCCTGCACCACCAGTACTGTAGCTCCGGGCGGTGCACGAGGGACTCGTCCGCCCCTCCTGGTGGGGGCGGCGCATCGTCCTGGAGCGCGAGCGACTGACGTGCACTGGATGTAGAGAGAGAAGGAGGCGAGAGAGGGGTATGCGGTAGGGGGTTAATCTTCTGGCGATCCGAGTCCAGAGGCGCATCCCGAATCGGAATTCCCAACACAGTAAGGAACGTTGGTGCCCACCCTCCGCCTGCCCCCACCTGAGATCCCAGAAGAACTCGTTCAAGAAGCGCGTGACGAGATGCGCGTCAAGAGCCCCGCAGGCGCGCCCGGAGCTGACCACTGTGGGCTCTTGGCGTGGTGCATTGGTCCTATTACTGTAGCGCGAGCAGCGCGACTGCGCTGATATACAGCGGCGAATCAGGCGTGATCTGCCGCCCTCCGCCGCCTCAACTGGCCCGCGTCTCATCCCTCGCAGCTCCCGGGACTCTATCCTCTGCAGCTCCCCGCCTGCATCTCCGCCCGTCCTCACTGTTCAACGAGTCGAGAGGCCACGAGAGCATGAAGCGCTTCCCGCCCGCCGAGGCCGAGGCGCTCGGCTACGAGTTCGCCAATTCCCCGCGAGGTGCGTCTGGCCACTCGCCTGGTATATATGATGGAAGGCTGCGAGCTGACCCGAGCGCGCGACTGTGAAGAGGACCCGCGCGAGGACCCGCGCGAGCGGCGGCGCATCGGCGACGTGCACGTGCTGACGCTCAAGGAGCGCGCACAGATGCTGCTGGACGGGCCCGCCGGCATCGCCGTCGAGACGCTCAACGTGTTGCTGAGCCTCGTGCTCGTCGTCATCGCCGTCGCCGACGTGCGTGACCGCAAGACGCGTCAGCTTGGCTTGCTAGTCAGTCGACACGAGATAACACTAACGACGTCTGTGCGCCGCAGTCGTACCAGGAGGACGAGGAAGCCGCCGACGAGGCCCCGACCTTCTCGCTGTTCGAGATCGGCTGCATGTTCTTCTTCCTGGCAGACTACGTGAGACTCTCGCGGCGGCCACGCATGCCCTCCTACCATGATACTCATGACGTGCTGTTGCTGCTGTTGCTGTCGACTGCAGAGCTTCTACCTGTTCGCGAGCGAGGACCGGCTCCGGTTCGTCGTCAGCCCCATCGGCCTCATCGACGCCGTCACGATCCTGCCCATGCTCATCTCGGTGCGGCTGCTACTCGACTGCCCTACCTTTCACTCATCCCCAACGCTCACAAACGTTGCCGCTCGCTTGCCGCAGTTCTTTCTCGTGTCGCTGAGCGTGTCGGCGCTGTCCATGCTGCGCGTCGCGCGCATCTTCCGCATGCTCGCCATCCTGCGCCTCTATCGCATCGTGCAGGCCTACCGCGGCTACGACTACCAGGTGCGCTCGCTGCCGGCGGGAGGGAGGGAGAAAGGAGCAGCACCTATTGTACTGACGCTCGTACAACTGTCGGTCGATGGAACGAGTGCAGCTCGCGGTGCTGGCGTTCATGATCGTGGCGCTCGTCATGGTGGCCGCGGGCGTGTTCCAGGTGCTAGAGCAGTCCTACTACACGGAGCAGGGGCTGGACCGGCTGCAGTTCCACCAGGCCGTCTACTTCGTCTTCGTCACGCTCGCCACGGTCGGTACGTGTCTTGTCGGTCGCCCTACTCACTTGTCAGGCTCTCGCTCTACCCATGTGACCAACGCGCTGTGACCTCACAGGGTACGGCGACATCTCACCGCGGACCGCCGCCGGTGCGTCCTCAATGCCAGCGGAAGAGGCTGCCGAGGACTCGACTAACGCTGTGTCAATGCCCGCCCCGCAGGCCAGGCCTTTGTGATCCTGCTCATCGTCGTGATCGTGACGGCCGTGCCGCGGCAGATCAACCGGCTCGTGGAGCTGTCCAGGCTCCAGCACGGGTACATGCACAGCTACTCGCTGCGCAAGCGCAGCGTGCACTACGGCGGGCACGTGGTGGTGACGGGCCACCTGACGCCCGAGTCGGTGGCCGCTTTCCTGCAGGAGTTCTACCGCCCGCGGCAGGGCCGCGTCAACATGGACGTGGTGCTGCTGGCGGACCACGCGCCGTCCGACCGCCTGCAGGCGCTGCTGCTCAACGTGCACTACCGCCGGCGCGCGACGTTCCTCAAGGGCAGTCTGCTGCACGACAAGGACTCCAGGCGCGCGCACGTCGAGAAGGCCGCCGCCGTGTTCATCCTCACCGATAAGAAGGCGCGCGCGCGTCGGGCCGAGGCGGCGGACGCGCTCGCCGTGCTGCAGGCGCTCGCGGTCGACAAGTTCCGCTTCCGCATGCAGTTGCGCGAGGCGACCAGCCAGCGCCTGCGCTGCTTTCTCGAGATCCTGTCGCCGCAACGCACGCGCGGGCTCCGCGCCATCACGGGAGTCGAGGTGGCGCTCAACACGCCGCGGCTGCGCACCGCCATCCTCGCGCGCAGCATCGTGTGCCCCGGCGCGACGGCGCTGCTACTCAACCTCATCTACTCGGCGCCCGAGCACCATGTCGCGCACGGCAAAGCCTCGAGCATCCCGTGGATCGCCGAGTACGCGGCCGGGCTGCAGCACCTGCTCTTCCCCGTCTGTCTGCCGCGGTACTTCGAGGGCCTGCGCTACCGCTACGCTGCCGAGAAGCTCTACCAGCAGTGCGTACTGATCGCGACTTGGTACGTTGGTTGGTGTGGGGCGAGTGGCGGGCTGACGTGGTTCTCCCTCTGGCCATGGACAGCTCCCACGTGGTCCTGATCGGGCTGTACGACGACTCGGCGGCGACCCACGGGCGGAGACGCATCCGGCTCTGCCCGTTCGGCGAGAGCCTGCGCAGACAGTACGTCTCGACCTCCTGAAGAGCCCTCGCAAGGTGTCGTGACGGTGGCTGACCTCGCTCGTGTATGTGTTTCCGTCTGGCTGGCAGCGACATCGGATTCCTCACCGCGCCGAGCGCGTCGGCGGCCAAACTCGCGGTGGACTCGCTCGAGCACCGCCTGCAAGTGCAGTCGCCACGCCCGCGCCGCCGGTGGAGCGGACGAGGCAAGGGAGGGAGGGGCGGCGTGCCTGCAGCCGGGGCTGGCGCCGGCGCGCCGCCGCTCTCGACGCTCGTGTTTTCGTCCGACACGGTGCTGAACCGGCAGTCGTTCGCCGACGCCCGCAGCCACTCGATCCGAATGGAGGAAGATGACCGCAACGACGTGCCCCGCGCTGCCGATGACGACGACGACGATGCGCGCACGTCGGATGCGGACGAGGAGGAGTCGGTGCACTCCGTCTCGACGCTGCCGCTGTTCGCGTCGACCAACGCGCCCGTGGCGCCGACAGCGCGCCGCATGCTGCGAGTCCACTCGGACTCGTGGATCGGTGCGTCCGCGTCGACGTCGACCCCCGACCCGCACAGGTTGCGGCGACAGCAAACCGTCCCGGCGCTGCGTCGCTCAGCCTCGAGCCTGGACGGCGGGAGCCGCCGGCGGCTGCGCGACCACGTGATCATCTGCGGGCCGATCGCGCAGGGCCACCAGCTCGCGTGGTACCTGGACACGCTCTTCTCGCACGAGTCGTCGGCTGGCAGCGGTTCGCGCCCGACGGTCGTCCTGCTGGTCAAGTCGCTCCCGACCGAGGACGAGCTCGCGGCCGTGTTCTTGCGCCCGCTGCCGCCCGACTGTTTCCTGGACAAGGGCGTCTCGCAGAACGTCGAGGACCTGCTGCGCGTCCGCGCGTTCGACGCGCGCGCCGTGCTGTTCGTGCCCGGGAGCTGGGCGTTCGGCGCGGACGAGCTGGGCGTGGACGAGAGCGCAGGCGACCACCTGCTCGACTACCAGGTCATCATGTCGACGCTGTCGCTGCAGACCATCCAGGAGCTGCGCCGCGAGCACCAGCTCGCTCGGCGTGACGGTCCAGAAGACCGCCAGGAAGCCGCCTTCCCGCCCGCGCCCGTCATGTCGTGCTCGGTCGTGCGCTCCCGCGACAGCATCAAGTACTTCGCGTACAAGGTCAGCAAGGACGACCATGAGCACCACGAGCAGGCGTCGCGGCGCGTGTCGAGCCGCCGCGACCCGCTCTACGACCACCACGACCACACCCACCACGAGCCTCGCGGCCTCGGCGCCTGGTCGTCTCTCGGCGTCCACGCCCACCACCGCCACGAGATGAGCGCGCTCGAGGCCGAGCTGCTGCTGCCGGCCGAGTTCGCGCCGGCCTACGCGGCCGGCGAGGTGTTCGTCGACAGCTTCCTCGACACGCTGCTGTGCCAGTCGTTCTTCAACCCGTACGCGATCGACCTCGTGCGCGCGCTGACGGGCGACTACTACTACTACTACTACGGCGACAGCCTCGGGTCGTCGACACCTTCAGCGCACCAAGAAGCGTCGCGTCTCGACAGCGGAGCGGGCTTTGAGGACACGAGGGACGAGCTGTTCCCGCACGCGGTGCTGTCCACGGCGACGATCGCGCGCGAGCTGTCGGGCGAGGCCTTCCAGACTGTCTTCGAACGCGCGCTCGCGCAAAACGTGCTCGTGCTCGCCATCTACCGGCACGCGGAGGGCGGCGCGGGGGTAGGCGGGCGGGGCAACGCGCGGCCGTACGTGTTCACGTGTCCGGACGGCCGCGGCGACCACCCCGTCGCGCGCGGCGACACGCTGCACGTGCTCTCGCGCCGCTGCCCGCCCATCTGCATCGTGTAGGGCGCGCGGCCCTACTGTACCAGTAGAGCTCAACGGGGTAGTGCTGCGGTGGGGACTCGCGAGGATCTGAAGTTGAAGTGCCGCCGAAATGGCTACACTACCCGGTTCAAGTTGAACTCGGTGCACCCCACACAATCCAATGGTGTATGTAGTTTTATGCACGAGAATATCCAGGCGAAGCAGCCAAGTTGCAGGTGGACGATCTCCACCGGAAATAATCCAGGGCAATGTGAGACAAAACGCCGTGGAGCCGAACCCTACGCACACAACCGCTGGTGGTGGGGGCCGCCGCCCTACCAACTGGCAACTCCAAAATTCCACGCATGGATATCCAATCTGAGCAGGAAGTCGCAGGTGTAATTCAGGCTGCCTTGTCACAGTTTATCCCGACTTGAGACCAGCGCGGAGCGGCGAGTCCGGTCGGGGCGTCCGTGTTGGACTGCTCTACAGTACTGTCTCGGCGTGATTTACCCGCCCTACGGTAGGGCGTGAGGTAACGCTCCCGCGGATGCCACCATGCCCGAGTCGGACGGGTCTGAACTCTCGCGGCCGGTCGAAAATGGCATTTTGCCTCTCGAAAAACCTGTAATGCACCCAAGCTGCGTTCCTTTTTGGACCCACCTCGCGTCGAAAATGGTATTTTACGCCCCAAAAATTCAATTTTTCTCGCGCTCGCTAAATAAATTTTCAGAGGCGCCGGCTAGTTTTGTACAAAAACGAGTCAAAATCACGATTCTGCCGACTCACTAATTTACAGGGGTAGGGCGCGGGAAAGGTATTATCCACCCGCTCTACCTTGTCTTCAGTATGCTCGCGGCTCTTTTCGTGTCCCATATATGTTTCCCGCTCGCCTTCTCTCTCGCGCGGCTTCTCTTCCGCCAAAGCTCCTGCTTTTCCTCTTGATCCCACTATGCAGCGCGCCCCTCGGTCCACCCCACCCTTGCGAACCCCAGCCCTCCCTCCCGCCCCACCTCTCCCGACGCGTTCCTCCCCACCCGACTCGCCGCTTCTTCTCCCTTTATACCGAGTTTTCTACTATCGCGCGCCCTACTTGGCGCCACCGCGACGGGGAATTCGACGCTACTTATTAGGGCGACCACCAAGCGCGCAACCTCACGCCCCACCGACTCGGAGGGCGTCCACTCCACCCTACCAGACAGACTACCGACGATGCGAGGGCGGCGCTTCCTCGTGGCGCTGGCGGCGCTGGCCGCCGCGGCCTCGGTCCAGGCCCGGCGCGCGGCCATCCAGTGCGAGTCGACGGCCGACTGCGCCGAGGGCGAGACGTGCGTGGCCGGCGACTCGGTGTCCGCCATCCAGCGGTGCGTCTCGGGCGCCGCGTGCGGCGGCGCGGCTTACGGCAGCTGCCCCTCGGACGACGACAGTGGCCAGCTCGCCTGTATCTGGCGCGAGGGCTGCGCGTCCTCGAGCGATGGCTGCGCGACCGTCAGCGGCGTGCTCGGCATCTACAAGTGCCTGTCCATCGCGCGCTGTGACGACTACTTCGGCGGATCGGCCTGCAGCGGTACGTCGTTTTATCGCTTCAAAACGCCCTACCAGGGTAGGGAGTCGATAGTATGAGGACTAACGTTTGTGGTTGATGCCCTACTGCGCTACAGCGGGCTGCACGTCGTCGAGCGGGGAGCAGTGCAACGGCAAGGGCTCGTGCCAGTTGGACGCCAATAGCAGCGCGTCCACGCCGTCGTTTTCCTGCGCGTGCGACAGCGGGTACAGCGGCTCGACGTGCGAGTCGGGCTCGGACGACAGCAGCGGCTCGTTGTCGTCCTCCTTGTCGTCTTCGTCGTCCTCGTCCTCGCTCATGACGTCGCTGAACGCGAGCGACAGCGCGAGCCGCTCTACCGACGCGAGCGGCGGCTCTACCTCTGCGAGTCTGAGCGTGGACGAGTCGTCGTCGGCGTCCAGGGACGCGTCGGCAGGCAGCGGGGCGGCCAACAACGTGGCGGGCTCGGCGCAGTCGGACGACAACCAGATCACGTCGGGCTCGTCCTCGGGCGGCAGCGGGTCGACCATCGTGATCATCGTGGCGGTCATCGCGGCCGTCGTGCTGGTCGGCGCCATCATGTTCGCCGTCTACGCGCGCAAGAAGAGGAAGCAGAAGGACGAGGAGGGCGACGACGGCTTCAGCCGCGCCGACACGGGCAGCGACCCGGACGCGCTGGCCGCCGGCGGCGCCGACACGCCCAAGAACAACATTGTCACCATGTAGTCGGCGCCCTACCCGCTCTTCCTCTCCCCGTCCGGTCTCCGTCATGTCGGAGGTCGGGAGGGAGGGAGGGCGACGGCGACGCGCGGCTGCGGGTATTTGACCGGTTTTACGGATGGATTTTTTTGGTTTTTCACTTTCGGAAGCGACTTTTTAAGTTAGAGTATGAGGCCTGGCGCTGAGTAGTTGGTAGGTAGGGCGAGAGGTGGCGAGGTGAGCGGACGGGAGACAAGAGAGAGAGAGAGAGAGCGTGAGATGGTCTTGATGCAGAGACCGACCCCATAAGACACTTTTGCCACGCCGCAGTGCTCGTTCCTCGTCCCGCTTGACGTTCGCATCATGCCGGACGCGTCTCTACCTAGTCCGAGACGCCTCCTCGTCCAACGTGAAGCTTCGGAGGCGCGTCAACGGCTCCGTCACGTCTAAATCGGGTCGCCGAACGCTCGGAAACGTCTCGGCTACCTCCATGTGCCCTCCTCTCCACCTCCCAACGTGATGTTGTCCGGCCAGGTTGATGCGTTCCCACCGCCGGTGGACGGGGCCGACCTGCTCCTGCTCGTGTTCCACCACTTGCGGCGGCGCGGGCTCTTCGCATCGGCCGTGTCGGTGCTGCGCGAGTCGGGCGTCGACCCCTTCTGGCTCTGCGGGCCGTCACGCGAGCTCGCACTGCTCCGCGAGTGGGTCTTCAGCGGGGAGTTCGCGCGCGCGCGCTCGCTGCTGGCGCCTCTGCGCTCGCAGCTGCCGACGGGGCAGTGGGCGGCGCTGCTGGGCGAGCTCGGCAAGCTGCAAGTGCCCGAGCGAGCCTTCGCGAACGCTGCGGACGCGGACAGCGGCGTGGACCGACGCGAACTGCTGCATCAGCTGCTGGCGAGGGCTCGGGCAGGCGTGGAGACGCTGGACTTGCCCCGTAGTGACTGCCAATCGCACGAGGACCTGCCGTTCCTGCGCAGCTGCGACGCGCAGGAGTGCCTCGACGTGATCTTCGCGTCCGTGGCGCCCTCTGGCGCGGGCTGCGGGCGCTGGAGCCGCTTCGAGGCGCGTCTGCGGTGCTTCGAGGCGCTCGTGCGCGCGTTCCGCGACGAGATCGCGCCCGACGAGCGCGAGCACAAGTACGAGGCCGTGGCGCCGGCGCAGCTGGAGTGGCTGGTGCAGGACGCGCTGCTCTTCCATGGCCAGAGCGACTGCATCACCGTCAAGACGCGCGCTGGGGCTGCGCCAGCGCCTTCAGAGCATCCGGACGGCGGCTCGGACGCGCTCTACCTGTCTCCACCGGCGACCGAGAGCTCTGGCATGGCTCATGGTAAGACCAAGGAAAGACGCGGAGGCGACCGACAGAGCAGTGTTGCGCGCTCCGTCGACTGCTTGTTGGTCGCTCCACCATCACCAGCAGCGTCCATGGCAGCGGTAGCACCGCTCCCGATCCCCACGAGGGCAGTTCCCGACCGAGAGCGGATGCGGCGCAAGCGCCACCCGCTGATCGCGTCCATGGACGTGAAATGCATGAGCTCGTTACGCGAGGAGGAGATGGTCTCGGCTCGCGTGTTAAGCGGGCAGGACGAGGTGGGCGCGACGCCCAGCGAGCAGCACAAGGCCGTCGGGGTGGACGCCGGCACCAACACGGAGCCTCCGACTGACGACGTGGCGCTGACGTCGGTCGAGGCCGCGACGACGGCGCACGTTGACGTGGAAGAGGCGTCGACTCAGACTGAGGCGGAGGAAATAAGTGAAGCTGTAGAAGAGACCGAGACGCCGCGAAGATCCGCTCTGCAGCACCAGCATGACGTTGAGCCATCCAAGTCACCGCATCATGCTTGGGACACAGGGCGAGCGACGCCAACACCACGACTCGATCCACCGCCGGGAGCGAAACGAGACGACGATGGAGACGGAGACTCGCCTCACCAAGGCAGTGATGATGGTCTCGACGGTGAGGACGTTGCTGTCGAGGACGCCGACGAACAAGTAAGCGCCGACGAGGGTCTAAATCCTCATGACGCCGACGAAGACGACGGTGGGGATCAACCGAGCCCCGCACCCGACGACCCGCCTCCTTCGCCGCTTGGATACGCTCAACTCGCGGTCGAGCACATTGTGCGCGCCCGCGTGGTCGCCGAGGGTAAGGAGGCGCACGCTGTCCGCGCCATGGACGTCCACCGCTCGGGCCGACTGCTCGCGATCGGTACCAACGCGCGCGCGTTGCGACTGCTGGACCTGTCGACGGCCGTGTCCGCGTGCTCCGGCGCCAAGCCGGCAGCGTTCGCACATCATCTGCCGCTGCTACCCGTGGTTTCCGAGTGGCACAAGCTCCAGCGCGCGCCCATCTACTGCGTCGCCTTCAGCCGCGTGACGTCTTCCGCTCCGCTTGTCGCCTCGGGCGACGCCGATAGCAGCATCAAGGTGCTGCACCTGCCACCAGCCGACCAGCAAGCAGCCTCGTACTTCGACAACTACGCTGGAAACCGGACCGCGGAGGACACCGGCGGCGGCATCGTGTGGTTGGGACGGCACGCGGGGAAGCTCCGGTCCCTCCGGTTCTCCCCGACCGAGAGCGGCCTGCTCTGGTCGGCAGCGTCGGGCGACCGCTCCATCCGGTGCTGGGACGTCTCGCACTCGTCCGCCGCGTCTTCGTCGCTGCTGGCACTGGACGGGCACGTCGGCGAGATCCAGGCGCTGGCACTGGCGCCCCGGGCTCTTCGTGCATGCTCAGCGCGGCTTTGGACCGGACGCTGCGCGTCTGGGACGCCCGGTCGGGCCGCCGCGAGCGCTTGCTGGCGTCGGGGCTCCCTCACGCGGCGCTCGCGCTCGAGTTCCACCCTCACAGCGCGCACGTGGTCGCCGCGGGTCATCAGGACGGCAGCGTGTCGCTCTGGGACCTGCGCGGCGCCACCTTCGCCTCGTCCGCTTGGCACCAACAGCATTCAAAGCCCAGCAACGAGCGCGGGTCGTCGGCCGCGCTGATATGCGTGGCGCAGCCGCATCTGGACGAGTGCCGCGCGGTCTCGTGGGCGCCGTCCGGCCGCTGGCTGCTCAGCGGCTCCTTCGACGGGTCCGTGTGCTTCATGTCGACGGGGAACAGCTCTTCGCAGGCCGGGGCGTCGGCGCTGGAGCCCGTGGCGTCCTTCAGGCAGAACCGCGACAAGGTGCTGCAGGCGCTGTGGCACCCGACGGCGCCCGCGATCGTGACCACGGGCGCCGACAAGAGCGTCAAGCTCTGGCACTTCGAGTGATCCACGAGGCGCGACCACCAGTAGTCACGAGACGAGAGCGCAAGATACCACCGCATGCGTTAGTGGAGCAAACGACCGTGCATTTCGAGAGCTTATGCAGTTTCTAAAGGGAGAAAAACATGGCAAGCACAACAGGGTGAGCACTCGCGTCAAGCCCAGAGTAGGGGGTGGGAGGGGACGAGAGAGATAGAGAGAGTGAGCGCAAGCCAAACACTCAGTAGGGGGGAACCCAACTGAACGGCGACCGACCGACCGCCGCCCTACTTGGCGCCGGGCGACTTGGAGCGGTGCTTGGTCTTCTTCTTCTTGCTCTGAAAGGCGGCGAAGCCCTTGGGGTCGCACTCGGGGCAGAGCCAAGTGTCCGGGTGGCGCCCATCCGCGAGCCCGACGCACTCGAGGTGGTACCACTGCGACGGGTTGGGGCACTTTTTGCCGTCGCACGCGATCATGTTACCGTAGCTCGGCAGGTTGCAGATGCAGTACAGCTCGTTGTCCTCGTTGTCGTTGTCCTTCTTCTTGGACGCGCCCGAGTTGCGCTTGGTGGGCTTGCTCGCGGTCGAGGAGGAGGACGCCGAGGACGAAGACGCAGTCGTCGCGGCCGCCTTGTCGTGGTGGTGGTGGCTCGAGGAGGACGACGCCGTCGACGCGCTGCCGTGCGACTGGTGGTGGTGGTGGGCCCCACCGCCGCTGCTTGCGCCGTTCGCACTGCCCGCGTGGCCATTGCTGGCGCCCGCCGAGTGGCCCGACTGGCCGCCGCCGCTCGCCCCATTCGCGCTCGCGCTGTTGCTGTTGCCGACCGAGACGGACGCGTCGCGCTGGCGCTTGCGGCTGTTGGACTTCTTGCGCTTCTTGTCGGCCGCCGCCGCCGCCTTACGCTCCTTGTCCACCTGCCGCTTGGTGGTGCTGCGCTCGCCATTGCGCAGCCGCTGGATGAACGTCGCGATCGACTCGTGCTCCTCCACCTCGAGCGACGCGTCAAAGTGCCGCGCCACCAGCGCCGCCAGGTCCGCCTGCTCGTACGCGTCGTCCACCTTCAGCCCGTAGAACCGCGCGTACCGCTGCAGCGCCTGCATCTGTAGGGCGGAAACGTCGAAATGCCGCTCAGCGGTTAGCACAGACCCTACCGAGGTTATAGAGAAGAGAGGGGGAGAACAGCGCCGCACCCCGAGACTCGTAAAGTCCACCATGAGCCGCGGAGGGTACGCGATCTTGCGTGGGCCGAACGGGTCGTCGCGCCGCACCAGGTCGCGTCCTGCATTCACACGCGTTCGTGTTAGCAGTAGGGCGACAGGTAGGGCGGATCAGTCGCATTGACCTACCATCCAGCACGTCGTAGCCGTCGTCCTGCTCCCCACCAGCACATACACACACAAGGTAGAGCGAGGTAGTGTAAGCACGCGTTCTTCGCCCCCTCCCTCCTTCCTCCCCCCTCCCCCGCTCTCCCCGCTTCTCCCCCCTCCCTTCACTGGGGGGAGGGGCGGTAGAGCGGGCGGTAGAGCGCGCTAGTACACGAGAGCGATGGCGACGCTTACCATGGCTGCTGCCGGTCGTGCGGGTGGTTCGTGGCGGTTCTTCCGGGTCTTTCGCTAGGTGGAGAGTGGTGGGGGCTCCCTACCGACCGCCGCTCTGGTACTCGCGCGCGATTGCTGCCGTCTATTTCTGCGCTCGCCCCTGTTGAATCCTGGTGGTAGGGCGGCGCGGCCGTCCGCCCGTCCGCCTCGACAACAGTGTACTGTACACTGCGGGGGGATCAAGTATTTAGTAGACTATCACTTGGTTTTTGTAAGTGGATGAAGTTTCTTTTTCAAATCGACAAGGCGGACGGTCGTCCACTATACGGACACTTGAGAGGGGAGGAAAGGGAGGGAAGGGTAGCGGACGGTAACTTGTTTGCAGAGACTGGACAGCAGAAAACAGCGAAAGGTAACCCGATTGGTGGAAAAAAAAAAGCGGTACGGTACCGTCGATTACTACCGCTATACTCAAAAGTCTATTTGGATATCGCACAAATATTTCTGAGACTGGCGGAATGATTTCAGGCCTGAATGGATACGTCCCGACGTTGCACTTGCCATACAGAGGACCAGGTAGAGCGCGCTCTTGGCGCCAGTGTAGAGCGGCGCACCGCCGTCGTTCGCTCGAAAGGATACGTTCGCTCTACCGTTCCTGATTCCATTAGTTAGTTCCCAACCTGCGCTCGCAGTGACTCGCATGGGCCTGATTTCCAGCTGAGGGTTTTCGCTCGCGCCTCGAGACTCGCCGCTCTATCCACGCTCTACCCGTGCTCTACCCGCGCTCTACCTGCTTCGCTCTACCTCGCCATATTCAAGCGGCCATGCGGGCAGGTGTCTCCTCCCCATCCACCGTGTCGGTTGGTAGTGCGTCCGTTGATTGTGCCCCTTGCGGAGCGTAACGACGTTCTACTCAACGTTATCACTGCGCCCTCCCTATCGCGCTAACCGCTTGGGCATTGGCCACTCCCTACTCGCTCCCTGCAGATCCGCCGCGTGAGCAGCAATGCCGACCACCAAGACCAGCGAGCGACCATCAAGAAGGAGGCTGGGCGCGCACAAGGACAGGTAGAGCGGCGCCCTCCCGACCGCCCTACCTAGCAAAACCCATACTAACCGAGGTGCTGCCGCCTACAGGGGGCGTCTGAAGCCTGCGCCGACGCCGACGCGGCGCGGATACCGCCGCCCCCACGCGCATGCGGCGATGAAGTGGCGGGTTTCAGCGCCTGGGACGCCACGGTGAGGCGGCGCGCGACCTACCGCGTGCTCTTCGGGCAGCCGCTGCTGTCGGCCAAGCAGCGGCGCGCCAACGTGCCGGTGCACGCGTCTGACGCCGCAGAAGTCGACGCCGCCGCCACCACCACAGCCGTCAAGCAAGAGCCGCTGGGCGCCTTGACGCTCCCTCTGGCCGGCGGGCGTCGGCGCAACTCGCTGGAGCTGCTGGGCGCGCTGGACGCGGACTCCGCGCTGCTGCTGGGCGACAAGACGGCGCTCGAGAGCGAGGACGCGGGCGAGGACGCCATCCTGAGCGAGTTCCCGCCCGTGCTCGAGCTGGCGGCCGGCGAGCTGGAGGACGGCGACGACCTCCTGCTCATGGCCGTCGGCGCGGACGAGAGCACCGCGGATGCCTCGGCGCTGGGCAAGCGGTCGGTCTCCACGGCGAAAGCGGGCGCTGCGGCGGCGCTGACGGACGCGTTCACGAGTCGGTCGGGAGACCGACACGCCGACAGGAGCGACCCGCTGGCGCTCGAGCTCGCGCAGCCCGAGGACCTGGACGAGATCCTGCGCCTGATCGACGCCAACGACGCGCTGTCGCCCGCGGTGAAGCGCCCGGCGGCGAGGAAGCCGCGGCAGCCGCGCAAGGAGCCTGTCCAGGCGGTCGAGGGCGTGTCCTTGGCGTTCTAGTCGCGTCCCAAACAAATGAAAGCTGCTGCAAAAGAAAACTGTTCCATACGACTATGAAAGGGAGTCTTCATGTATGCTATAGATACCAGCACCATCTTACAAGACGGACGCCCGCCCGGCTGTCTTTGGCTTGGCCAGGAACGCCGCGTGCGCTATACTTAATCCATGCGACGGCCGCGCCCGTCACGCGCTGTTGTAGCCGACCACGACGATCTCGGGCTGCTGCTGCTGGTTGAACACGTCGACCTCTTCGCCGTCGTCCTCGTCGTCGCCTCCGCCGCTGCCGGTGCTCGTGCCTGATGCGCCTGCTCCTTCGCCGACCTTGCCGCCTCCGAGCAGACTGTCGCGCTCGGCCACATAGGGCGACACGCCGCTCTGATGCGCGCTTCCCCTCGAGAAGAGCGCCTTCCACCCCGAGCTGCTCGCGCCACGGCTGCCGCCCAGGCGGCTGTCGTTGCGATGCTGGAAGCGGTGCAGCACGACGCCAATCACGCCCACTTCCCAGACCATGGCGAGCAAGAGGTCGAACAGGAAGAGGAAGAAGAGCGACGTGCAGAAACTGCGCGGCAGCTCCAGCACGCCCAGACTCGTGTCCATACCCACCGTCTGGGTCGTTGTCTGGCTCTCGTAGCTGAAGAGCTGCACCTGCAGCACGAAGAAGAGCACCATGAGGTAGGCGGCGAACGGCCGGTTCGAGTGCAGCGGCTTGCGGAACAGGTCCTGCATGTTGAAGACGAGCGCCACGATCCAGTACTGCAGGTGGCCAAAGAGCCACAGCACGCTGTTCTCGTACGAGTGCTGCGTCAAGTCGTCGGGCTCGCCGGGCACAAACACGTAGCACGGCGCCTCGATCGCCGTCTCGTTGCCCTCGAACTCCTTGGTGAGCTGGTACGAGTCAGCAGCCGAGCAGAACCACGACTTGGCGCGCGCCGCCGAGATCGCGATGCCCAGACACACAAAGTAGATCATGAGCTGGCCAGCGAGCGACATGACGATGTTGGGCGCGAACAGCGTCTTGGCCGGCAGGTCTCGCGTGAGGCTGGCGGCGGCGGACGTGCGCACCATGAGCACCGAGAGCCCAAACACGACGACGAGGTCGTCGAACAGGAACTGGCTGTTGCTCATCTGCGACGCCGAGTCCATCATGAGCGACGACATGGTCACCTGGATGATCGAGTAGAGCACCATGTACTTGAACGCCACGAACGATGTGCTGAGCGCGCAGCGGCCCTCGCGCAGCAGATCTACGACGTCCGTGATGAGCTTCTTGCGACTCGTGAACGGCGCGACGATCGACGCGTCCGCGTCCGACAGCGCCACGCCCACGTGCGCCGCCTTGAGAGCGCCGCAGTCGTTGGTGCCGTCGCCCACCATCCCAACGACCTTGCCGCGTTTGATGAGCGTCTCGATGATCCACGTCTTCTGCTGCGGCCGGATACGCGAAAAGATCTTGGTGTGCAGCACGACGTCCTCAACGAACGAGACCGGGTGCGCACGGATCAAACGTGCGAGCGCCGCGCCCGTCAGCGCAAATTCGTTGTGGTCGGCGAGCGCCATGAACGTCTTGTCGTCCATTGAAGTCCACTCAGGATTGGTTGACGTGGCGAGTTCGTCAACGTCGGCAAACATGGCGGCACCATCGCCATCGCCATTAAAGACGTCAATGAGCAGCACGTTCGCCTCGAGCTCCATGTTGATCTTTCGCGCGACGTGGATGGCGGTGAAGGCGTTGTCGCCCGTGATGATCCGCACGTCGACGCCCGCTTCCTCGAGCGTCGTGATCACGTACGGCGACTCGCTCTTGATCTTATTGAGGAACAGAATGAACCCGACAAAGTTCAGCCGGCACTCCATGGCTTCGCGCATGGGCACGTCAGCCGTGACAGAGAACGTCTTGGAAGCGAGAGCCACGACGTAGTAGCCTTGGTACGAGTACGCACGCACCTTCTCCATGTAGTTGGCTGGGATCGTCGTTGGGTTACAGATCCCACGCAGAGTCTCCGGCGACCCCTTCGTGTACACGACTCGCTGGCCGGTCTCAAAATCCTCGATCAGCACCGACGAGCGCTGCAGAGACGCGTCAAACAAGTACCGCTTGACGACGCCAAACGTCTTCCCGATCGGGGAGGAGATGAGGATCGAGAAGGGCGCGTTCGGTGTGTTGCGCTTGTGCACGTTGTTCTCGATCGAGTACCCTGTCGCGCGAAACATGTCGCGCTCGAGCGCGTAGCCCGTGATGTTCCCATTGCGCTCGTTCAGGCTGTGGCAGGTCGCGAGTCCAACGATCGCGCTCACCGATAGCACGTCGACCTCGCTCTGGAGCCCGACAAACACTGGCGACCCGGACGCGCATTCGTCGACACCCTGGAAGTCCAAGTGGTCGGTAGACAGCGTCCCGGTCTTGTCAAAGCAAAAGCAATCGAGATGGCCCGCAAGGTTGACGCGCTGCGAGTTGATGCAGAAGATGCCCGAGGCTTCGAGACGCGTGAGCGCGAAGCCGACGCCAATCGTGAGGATCAGCGGCAGCGCCGGGGGCACAGCAATCGTCACGAGGTCGAGCGACGACACGATCGCATCGCCCGTGCTCACGTCTGCCTCCGACTTGCTGGCCTGCACGAGCCGCTTGGTGAACGCCAAGATGGCCACGACGGAAAGCGCCGCCATGAACTGGTAGCTGTCGCGCTCAATCTTGAAGCTGATTGGCCGCGGGTAAATAATGGAGCGGAAGAGCTCGCCCTTGGACGTAGAGAAGCCCGTGCAGAGCACCACGCCGCGGCTCGAGTTGTCCGCCTTGACTGTCAGCACGGTCGAGCCAGCGTATAACACACTCTCCTTCGCCGTCGTCTTGAGCTGAACGTCGATCGTGCGTGCAGCAGACTTGTCCTTGGACAGCTTGTTGTTCGCGTTGCCATTATTGCCTGGCCGACTCGATTGCAGCATCTGCTTGGTGATGGGGATCGCCTCCCCCGTGAGCATCGACTCGTCGGCGGTGCATTCGCCCGAGATCATAACAATGTCGGCGGGAACGAGCCCTTCCTCCACCACGACAACATCACCGACGACCAGCTGCGTCGCGTTGATGGACTGCACGTGCTGATCCCGCACAACCTTGACGCTGGCGTCCATTTTCACGAGTTCGTGAAGCTTGCGGTCGTTCGAGACTTGCGAGTACACCTCCCACGCGATCGAGATGGCCGACATGATCATGATCAGCACCGCGTACGTCGTATAGTTCTCGCTGAGCCAGATGAGCGCGCTCGCGACCTGGAAGAGGTAGAACGGGTGTAACACCTTGCGCAGGAGGACTCGTGTCCAGTGCTGCGGCGCAAGGTTGATCTCGTTGGGGCCGCACACTTCCAGCAACTCGCCCGCCTTGGCGCCCGTATACCCGCACGCGCCTCCAGCACTAGCGCTCGAAGGCGACAGCGATGTCGCGCTAGTTCCAGACGTCTCCGTCCCTCGGCTTCGCTTCTCAACCTCGTCGAGGCGCTCCTGCAGCTCCGTGTCGAGCCGCGTGAACTCGCGCGTCTTGGCGTCGAAGTAGTGGCGGCTCTTGCGGAACTCGAACCAGCGCGCGGTCGTCCGGTCGGACGGGATCACAAGCGTCTCGAGCTTGCGCTCCTCCCACACGTACCACTGCTTGCTGGGCGGCGTCAAGTCGTCAATGGCGATCGAGGTCGTCGCGGCGATGTTGCCGCGCGGCTTGGCGTCCGCCGCGGCCTTCCCGCCGTCGAATTCGCCCGACGGGAGCGCCATCTTGACCAGAACGTAGTCGGCGTCCTCGATCGCGGCCACTTGCGTCTTGGTGAGCCGCGTGTACCACTGCGGCAGCCACGTGGTTGCGATCGGGAGCACGCCGCCCGTGAGCGCGCCGGCCGCGAGGAACAGCGCGCGCTGCGTCGCGTTCGACTTGAAGAAGAAGACCTGCGCGAACTCGGGCTTGCTGGTCACGAGCATCGGCGGGAGAACGCCCGAGGCACCGCCGCCTCTCCGCGCCGCCAGGTCGCCTCCGCCCGGCTCCATGTCTTGCTCCGCGCTGTTGCTGTCGCTGTTGTCAGTCGTCGATGAGGGCGCGGAAAGACTCGAGTGCGCCGCGCTGCCAGCGTCTAGAAATGCCGACGTCTCCCGCGACCCCATACAAGCACGCACGCGGCGCTCGATTTAGCCCGGAAGAGCGACGGGAGAAACCAGAAAGCAGCGAGAGAAGAGAGAGAGAAACGAGCGAAACTCCGGCCGGGCGCGCTATTTCCGGACGCGAGTTGAAGCGCACGCCGAGGGTCGAGAAGGCGGAGACGCTCTCGAAGGCGCGGTATACGCTGGAGGGGGGAGAAGAGACCCGTCACTAGCGAAATGGATCGAGCGAAGAAGAAGCGGCCAGTCCGCATGTAGGCGCTTCCATAGTGTACAGCATGTTGATCCCGGCGCCCCCCTCATTTCGGTCCAGGAAAGGTTGCAGTCGGGTACGGATACGTCCGGAAGACAGACGTATAGTGTATCCATAACCTGGTCTATATTCGTATACTTGTATACAAAATCCGACCACGAGTAATGGACAGGACGAGGGCGCAAACGGTCGCGGCCGCGATCGTCGCGCATGAGTACCGTAGCAAAGGAAACTCTTCCGCGTTTGTATAGCGTTCACTATAGGAGCGGCGGCGCGGATCTCGCGGGCATGGAGGACCTGGAGACGTCGGCGGCGCTGGCGTTCCACGGCGTCGAGTACGTCGTGACGGTGGGCGTCGAGCGGCAGGAGCTGTTCCTGCAGGTGGAGGTCGAGGACGTGTCGTCGGCGGCTGGCGCGGCGACGTCCGGGAGCAGCGGCAATGGCAGCGGGTCCGGTGTTGGCTACTCCGTGGGCGACTGCTGGACGGCGCGGTTCCCAGCAGCGTGTGCGTGGCTTGAAAGTCTGTTTTGGATTCGTGACGGGATGTCTGACGCGCTCGGTGGTCGGTTGGATTGCCAGATATTGAGGAGCTGACGCGCAAGACGGGGAACTACAAGCGCTTCCCCGTGTTTGTGAGCATGCTGCTCTCGGCACTCGCGCACCGCAGCGACGCCGTGTTTATCGACCTTCTGACGGCCGCCGACCTGGTGTGGACGCATTGCTTACCGTACAGTCTCGTGCTAGTCGCTGACGATGAATTGCATGGTGGACAGGAGCTGTACCGGAAGCGCAAGATGGGCAAGGCTGGCGGTGGCAGTGACACCTTTGGCGGCTTGAACATGGGCGGGAACAGCAGCAGCAACGGCAGCAACAAGCGGTACCTGATACTGACGTACGCCGTCGAGTTCGACCGCGTGCACTACCCGCTGCCGCTGGCGCTGGTGCAAACGCCCACGCCCAACGTCTTGCAGCGCACGATACGCCGTCTCCGACAGGTCAGAACCCCCGGAACGGAGTGCGATCGAGCGCAATTGCGGCATCTCACACCGTTCGGTATTGTATTGTAGGCGCTGGCGGCGAGGAATGCTGATCCGCATGGTGAGCGACGGCTAGCGGACGAGAACGCGGCGCTACGAGAGGAGAACCGGTGTCTGAAGAACACGTTGAAGCAGTATTGTGGCGGTGGCGGCACGATCGACGCTGAAAACATCGATCCAGCTAGCAACCATGGCATGAAGAGCGTGTACACAGACGCGACGTCGATCGACTTGCAGCGTGAGCTGGAGGTGCGAGTACCCTGCCAACACCGATCTCCTACCATTGTGGCTTTAACTTAAAGGTGTTATATCTGTGTTGTCTCCTTTACGTGTCCAGGCATCGATCGAAGAGAACAAGGAACTGCTCGGGATCTACCAGCAGTACCGAGAAGAGACGGTGCAGGAAATGTCGCGACTGAAAGCGGAGATAAGGTACAATGCGTTGCCTTTAGTCGTGGCGCATGCTCTTTAGTCAGGGGGTGCCTATTGACGTCGCACACTTTGTTTTGCTGCTCTGTACGGAATATTAGACAATTGAAAGTGCCGAAAGCCAGTGACGAAGAGGACGAGCGCGTGAGCTTGATGAATCTGAAGCAAGCAGTTGAGCAAGAGCGCTTGGATGCGCGCCGCAAGTTGGTAAGTCGACAAATTGCACGCCGATCTCAGAACGAGCCACGTGTAACCCCGCTATGCTTGTATCTGACGCTACATAGAAGGAGAGCAGCGATACAATCGAGGAAACTCTGGAGCAAATGGTCGAGATGAAGGCTCAGCTAGAGGAGACGCAGCTCAAAAACCGCGAGCTCATGCGCCAGGTTGCGATATTACGTGCGAAGTCCGGCAACCAGAACGAAATGACCTCCAAGGCTCCCGCTAGTCCGATTGCAAGACGTGGCGTTGCCGCATTGAATCGACGATCTATGGACGCGACACAGCAACCCCATCCTCAGTCTCGGACAGCACCAACTCGCGGTCGCGGCTCGCTCTCGGGTGGTATGTTGCAGCAACAAGCACGAAGACCGTCGTTTGGCTATCGGTCTTCCGATGATGAGCGCGAGTCGACACATCCGTCCACCGAGAGTCGCAGCAACTACAATCCGCCGCGGCAGTCAGCACAGCAGCGACGAGTTTTTAGGCGCTTCGACCCGACGGCATATCAACTCGAGAAGGAGCGTAAGCAGCAGCAGCAGCAGCAGCAGCGATCGCGGTCACCAGCGCTCAGGAACGGCATCGGACGGCGAGATTTATCTACGAACGGAGGAGGATACGCGTCTGACAGCTCCGCCGGTGGCGGGTACTCATCAGCTGATTCCCGCGGATCAAATACTTCATCGCGGTCAACACGGTCACGGGGACGGCCATCGGTGCGGCGACAACGCGAGATAGACGCGCGCCTTGCGTCACCAAAGCGAACACCAGCAACGGAATCGGAGCTCCCACCGCGGTTCCGCTCACCGATACCAATGCCGGGAACAGTGCCATCACCATCGCCACATGGACGTTCAACGAGTCGAGGACGGTCACCATCGCCTGCGCGGTCGGTTGATGCCGCGCGCGGCGTCAACCGCAGTGCCTCTCCGGTGCCAAGTGCTGCCTCCGTTGGTCGTGGCCAAAGTCCTCGTCACAGGAATGGGACGATAGCCAACCGGAAAGTGGGCGGTAGTAACCTTGTCGGGAGTAATGGCGGCGTCAACGTGACCCGAGACGGATCGCCTGTAACTCATCCGGTGAACGCGTCAGCAGGTCAGCAACGCCGAAGGCAACAACAACAGAAGCTGCAGCAGAAACAGCGCGCTCTGCTCATGGACACGTCCATGGACTCGTTCAGCGACATTGACGACCGGTTGACAGCGCTGCAGCAGTTCCTCAAGGAGGCCAAGCAAGGTACAGGGGGCGCTGGGAGTACTGCTTCTCGGTCAGGCGCTACGATGGCCGTGACGCCGTCTCCGCGATGACCACAAGACTGGATATGCAGCACCGGTCAATGGGTAAGATCAAAGGTATCTATTTCTATTGTTTTCTTGATCTATCCGGGTTACGGTTTGGTTAGGAGGGGCTGTCGGGAAGGACGCTAGTTGAAGTTGGCGGGGCGGGCTTGAGACTACAGACTCCTGCTTCACATCCAGTCGCAGTAGCTGCCGTACTCGTCGATCCGTGGCGCGCTGGCGATGGCGGGAGACGGCAACGACGGTGACACCAGCAAGGAGCCTGCGTACTCGTGGTCGAACGTGTGCAGCAACTCGTGACCAGTCAGCACGTGCGGGAACCCACTGTTACGTTGCTGCGACGGCTTGTCCAGCATCTTGGAGCTCTCCTGGGTCGTTGCCGTAACTGGAGCGAGTATCCGTTGAGCCAGCTTGTGCTCGCTGCGCAGAGCTGAACCGTGCATCGCGTCTCTGGGACTAGCGTAGTACTCGCCGTCGTCGCAAGTGCCAGAAGACTCGTCTTGCAGAAGCTGGTCCAGCTTGAAGCTCGACACGAGATTGGCGCCCGATGACGAAGAGGGGAGCGGAGTGAGGGATGACGGGGAAGCGGATGAAGAGCACGAAAGCGTCATTGTGTGAGGCGACGCTAGAACAGCAACCGAAGGCGCTGACGATGACATGGAGGCGGGGAACGCGACGGGCAGGAAGGTTTGCTCGCGCGGAGGCGACAGTCTCCAACCCGCGAACGCGACATCGGAAGTCTGCGCCGTCGGAGTCGATAGCACCAGATTCGGATCGATTGTCGAGTGCGCCGTGCGATTGCAGGCGGAGTCTACGGCTGGGCTGGTGTCCTGCGGATCCGGTGATGATGACGACGATGGGCAGGAAGAGGCAGAACGCACGGTGGTATCGTTAGCGCCGCTCGCTGTGGCGGCAAGCTTCTGCGCGGCGCGAGACTGCTTCTGCAAGTACTTTTGCGCGTGCGTGCGGATCTGGACGAGGGTGCGCGTGACCACGAGCGTCGAGATCTTCTTCCACGACCGGCCGTAGAGCTTCAACCCCTCGAGGAACTGTTCGTGCTCCTTCTTGGTCCATCGCCCGACGTGCGTGGTTGTCGCAGTAGCCGCAGCGGCGGGCTTCGCCGGCGGCACACACGCACAGATCGCCGCTTGCTCGATCGCATCGCTCGAAGTCGCCTCCGTAAACACGTGGAAGTGCTGCTGCTGCGCTGGACTGGCGTGCGAGAACTCGGCCCTGCGCTTGTGGCTCTTTTGCTGGCGAACCTGCTTGCTGCTCGACGACGACTGCGCCGTGTTCCCCCGATGCTGCTGCTGCTGGTGCTGGTGCTGGTGCCGGTAAAACTGGAGCTGCTGTTGCTGCTCGATCCCGACCGGGTACGGCGACTGGCCGCCGCGACTCTGGTGGAAGGGCTCATTCGGCATCAGCATGTGGCCTGTCTTGACATACCCATGCGCGAGGAGAGCCGCCTGTTCCACCGCTCTCCATGACGACAAGTGGTGGTCGTGGACCAGCGGCGCGGCGGCGGCGTCCTGGAAGCCGTAGTCGAGCGAGTGCACGAGCCCGTCGAGCCCGCCAGCGCTTGCGTCGATCCCCAGGAACTCGTCCCAGTCCCGCACCGTCGACGCGTTCGGATCGTCCACGTGCTCGCCTCCCGCTCGGTACGAAGTCGTCTGCATCGGCATGTTGCGCAGTCCACGAAGGCGGCTAGAAGACGAACGAGAGCAGCCAGTTGCGAGCAGGAGCAAGTGGAAATCGCGCGCTCAAACCCACAGTGAGAGCTGCCCGCCAAGCGTGTCGACCGGCGCAACAGCAGTGTGAAGATGGCGCTCCTTGCGATGGCGAGCGCTAAACATAGCGCGGGGGTGGACCGCGCTATTGATAGCGAGGAGCGGCGCGCGCCGGCCAGTACCAAGGCCATCGCTCATGTCCTCGCTAATTTTGCCGCCGGTTGTTTACTGTCGTTGGGCTGCAGGAATAGCCCCCGAACGGCTCGGCTGCGGGCCTTGGCGTCGGGTATAAATACTCAGCGACGCGGTATCCGGCGCTGGCCAATGGCGCGCGCGGCATCGCGGAACGTGGGAACGACTGCGGTTGATGGAGAACGTTCCTCACGCGGTCTACGTTGGCGCAGCAGAAGCAACCAGCAAACCCGCTGCGAAGTGTGTGGGCTTTACTGTCGTGTTACCAGGCTCGGATGGGAGCACACTACTGTCGGCTGGCGCCCAGCAAGTTCGTCAGTCACCTTCACGGGCACTGCAAACCCGCTTCCCAAGACCTGCAAGAGCTATCTACAGTCGAGCCAAGAGCAGCAAGCCGCCACGGAAGCCTGAGGGAGCGCGATGAATCGACGAAGGCCTCGTGGAACGAGTTCCCGGCGAGTGTAAGGTGTTGGCTGGCAGTGGACTGGCGCGCGCTGTTCCGCTCGTGTCCCGAGGCGGGCACCCAGCGCGACGCCGTGACGCATGTCGCGCTGACAAGGCGACCGGTCGTCTGGCTGGCGGCGCTGTACAGAGCGTCCGTCCGTCGCCCACCACGAGCAACGGGCCGTCCACGCCTCACCCACGAACGGTGTTGCACAAAACGCTCGCTTGACAGGGATCCACGCTCGCTCCATTGTAAAAGCCCGCCCGTGGTTCGATGCCGCATTGAACTGGGCTACAGTGTCGCGTTCGGGCGGTCGACGCGCACGATGGATCGGTTCAGATCCGAGCGGAGACGAAGACGGAGCGCCCGCTGATGTCTTGCCCGCCTCGTTCGATCACCCGCCTTGACGCGGTGTGGACAGTGCAGTCTGTCGGTCAGTCGACGAGGAGTTCCGCGCCCGGGCGAGGCCGTTCCATGCGCGCGCACGCACGTCCTCGATCGTGTGGCGCGCTGCCCCCTGGCGCGTCGCTCGACATCCTGCGCAGCTCGTGGGTCGCTCCGCAACGTGTCGACTGACTGTGAACCGCGAGGCGCTGAACGGCGGACACGCCGTGGCCCGCCCTTGCCCGCCTCGCCCTCCTTTGCGCTGTTGGTTGTGCGTATGGAGCGGACGGACTCTGTCCGTGCGTCTCCTCTGCATCGCCACTCCCAGGGGCGTCGTGTCAACGTCGGCACCGCTGACAGAGACGGGGGCGATGAATGCCAAGCAGGTCCCGGAGGAAAGGGACACATCGGGCGCGTGCAGTGTGCTCCTGCGACCGAACGGCGTGGCGACGCCAAAGAAAATGCCAAGGAGAACGAGGGATGTCATCCACAAACGCCCTCAGATTGATGAGAGGCGAGCGAGCGAGAGATAGCCGCGCGCCGAGGCCACAACGAGGCGCAGCACAAGAGCGTCGCCAAGTGCACATGGCGCGCGGCCGCGGCCGTGGACGTGGACGTGGTGCGGAGGATCGCTCGCGATCTGAAGGTGGTGCACCACGGTGTACAGTAAGCAAGCAGGTTCACGAGTCGCTGCAACATGCTGCTGCCCATCCACCGCCGCCTCCGTCGGCTCGGCACGTTACCAAGCCTGTGCGTTGCATTACCCACCGGCTCGCTGCTGGGCGTCAGCTCCGAGTCGCTCGGCTCAGTACTGTAGCTTACATGGTGCTGGACAAAGTCGCCGTCTCAATTAACACTATATTAACACCTCTCCATGCATCCCTTGCTGCCGTTCGGGCTCGCCCAGCGCAACCCTGTTCCTCTGCTCTACTCCTGCGTTCCTGGCTGCGCGTTGCGACGAGAATCGCGCGGCGGGATGTGCCGGACGCGGTGCAACTGCCGCGTCCACGTTGCGCTTCCGCGTCGGGCCAGACTCGCACCACTCCGCCTTATGGGTGTACAGTACTAGTATCTAATGCAACCACCTGAGCAGCGGCTGTGATATAAAGCCGTAGACACCGTCGCGATCGACCGACGAGAGGAGCGGCGCGAACGAACGCGTCCATTCGACCGTCCGTCCATCCACCGCCGCTCGGTCTCGGCTGGTTTCCGGGAACGGAGCCGCCGCCGCCGCCGCCCGCTGGTCATTGAGGAAGAGGGTGCGACTGTGGTCGCCGACAGTGATACGCCGGGCGCCTCGGCTTGTGGCTGCGAGCCGCCGCGCTCTGCTGCGCATGTTTTACGGGTCCTGGCCCAACCAGAGGCCGCTCCGTGGCGAGCGAGGCACATGGGCAGCCTTGGCTGGCAATGCCCAGCCGGTTGACGCACACCGGGGGGACCGGTAGAGTATGTTGTAGGGCGAAGCACGTGGGGATTATAGCTGCGCGTGGCGTGCCGCGGAGTAATAACAGACTCCCTCGGGCACATGGCACGACACTAGGCTCTCTGAGGTTACTCGCGCCTCATTTGGTGAGATCGGTATACTTTATCCAAGTGAATCCGTCCGGCTCGGTCATGTCTGTTGCATGATCCCCAAGCGCGCTCTGGTTCAGCGTTGAAGCAAACAATTATGACGTTTTTTTAGAGGATGCGATTGAGCCTCACGTGCGACCACATGTCGTGCCGGCACATGGCGTGTCGGACGCGCACGCTGCAAGCCACAGTGGAGGCGACAAGCGCTAATACTACAGTACATTTGTGGGGGGCGTGCACATCCTGTCCGTCCGCTCTGGGGTGGTCTCCTCTATTTGGATAGGGCGCACCCTGACAACCGCGCAACACCACGCAAAACTGCACGTTGGCTGCAAAAAGTGTCGAAATTTGTGTTAAGTACAGTATGGTCATCATTTTACTTGTATTCGGGCAATTATGACCGGTGCAAATCAGTGCCGCCGCCCGCGTGTTCGCGTGGCCGATCGCTGGAAGACGGCTCGAATTGCACATACACAGCGAATTATGGCCGCGCGGGGTCGGACCATCACGCTGCGGCGCCTCTTTCTCGACGCAAATCGTTCTTTTACGGTCCGAACGGTTCTCGCCCGCTTTTCGCCGTCCAGAGCGCGTCACGAGCCTACTGTGCAGTATTATAAGAGTGAAGAAGAGCGGCGAGCAATGACGGCTAGACCAGGCGTCAGCGCCGCGCTTCAGGAGGCGACGAGGCGCCGTTCGTTGATGGAGGATGCCCTTTTGGCGCGGCGTACCGTGGCACCGTTGCCCGAGCGCATCAAGCAGTCGCGGAGGACACCGTGGCACTCGGCGCCTCGACCACAAACGCTGCATCATGTCAGAATGCAAAGGCAAATAAAAATGACTTGCGATTTGTATGATTCCATCAGTGAACCGCTCTTTCTCGCGTAAAATGACGTCGACCCGACGAAAAGGTGCACGCTGAACCCCGCCGATAAGCATTCACGCTGACTTGTTACAGAGTCAAAAAGTGACCATTTCAGTTGTAACTGTAACTCTCATTTTATTATAATAATGTTTCGATTTTATTCATAATTATAAAAACCGGCCGGGCTCTAAAAATATAGACGGGCAGCGTGGGCAGCAGCTGGTCGGCGAAAATGTGGCTCACAACGCGCGCGCGGCTTTCGTCTATCCGATGCGCCGCCGTCTCTGCCTCGGTCGTTGAACTATGGCTCCCGGCATACAAACGCCAAGTGGTTTCCGCTCGCGGTTTTACCCCAATTGCATAAAACGACACGTTCATAATGGCGACCGCCCACCGCGTTTGGAGCGGCCCGCAAGGTCTCACTCGATGGCTCTCTGGGATACGCGTTTAGAGCAATTGGGGCGTCCTCATTCTCCAATTTCCCCCTCACGTACCCCACCGTCTCCTTCTCCGCATTGAGACCGTGTCGTCACGTACTCTACCCCATACATCATATCGTATAGCAACCGATACCTTATCCCCTCGAGTACAATGCCCGGCCTCAAGCCCAAGTCGAGCGGCAGCGCGCGGCGCAACGCCAACCGCGCGCGCTGCCAGTTCGGGGACTGCGACAAGTTCGCGCAGACCCGCGGGTTGTGCAAGGCACACGGCGGCGGCTCGCGCTGCCGAGACCCGGACTGCAACAAGCTGGCGCAGAGCCGCGGGCTGTGCATCGCGCACGGCGGCGGGCGCCGCTGCCAGTCGGACGGCTGCGCCAAGCTCGCGCAGAGCAAGGGCTACTGCATCTCGCACGGCGGCGGCCGCCGCTGCACCTTCCCGGGCTGCGAGAAGTTCTCGCAGGTCAAGGGCCGCTGCAAGTCGCACTCCAAGCTGCTGGCCGCGCAGACGTCGTCCGCGCCCAACTCGCCGCCGGCCTCGCCCGCCGCGTGCGCCATGACACCGCCGCCCAGCAGCGGCATGGCCGCCGACGCCGCCATGTCCCCGTCCAAGTCCAAGCTCAGCATCGGCTTCCTGGTCAACCCGACCGGCCACGCGAGCGAGCAGCCCAAGCGCGCGCAGCTGCCGTCCTTCTCCTCGAGCCTCGCACGCTCCGAGCAGTGGCAGCCGCAGCCGCCGGCCATGGCGCTGCCCAGCCGCTTCTGCGCCCAGCAGCAGTTCCAGCCGAGCTTCGCGGCGGCCCAGCGGCCGTCCGTCTTTGAGGCCCCGCACCACCGCCACGGCCGCTCGCTGCTGTCCTTCCTGGAACCGAACCAAGCGCCTCACGTCTGTCCGGCCATGGTGCTGCCGCCGCTCGCGCTCTACCATTAGACATTTGGGTGCCGCGTCGTGCCGTGTCATGCCATGTCGAGTCCTGAGCTTCGCTGCTGTATTTAACCCACCGGGTCTCCATGTAAACTAGAACTTTGATGAAGAAAGAAACGAGAGCAGCAAGCGCGTAAAGGGGGCCGCAACCCCCGCGATTTTGGAAATGCAACCAACACGAACTTGACAGTCCACTTCAACTGGCTTTGGTCAATGAAAGCATGGTTCAATCCACAAGAGAACGGCGGGTCTCTAGGGACGAATCTGCTGCTAGTACACTGATGACATGAACCCCGCTGCGCTGTACGAACGGCATTGGGAACGTAGTGAGCAGTGGAGATGCTATAATAGCGCCCATCCGCGCTATTGGGAAGTGAGCACTTTGCGCGGATGTACGCACTGCACCGAAGAAAGTACATGTACTGTGCCCGGGCGTACCGCGTGTACAGTTGTCGCCGTTTGCCCCATGTAGGGTGTCCGTGTGCGCACCACAGCAATGGTGAGGATCACCAGCGGCCCGAACGAGATCTTGTCGCCGCCACTAATAAACGAACAGCTTCAGACGGCGGGAGTATCCATCCCTCCATGGGTTGAGTGGATATTGCCGAGTGAGTGGTGGATCTTTCCTCGGTTTGCCCGTTGTTCATAGTGAACGCAAGTGGGAGTGGTTCCCTAAGCTGTACGTGTATCACCGTGTTTTGCAATACTTCTCCGCCCTCGCACCTTGGTCCAGCAAGGCGGCGTTGAAAATGAACCCAACACCATCACCCATATTTACCAAACTGCCTTTTGATGGTACTAATTACGCTTATCCAATACAAATGCCCAGACTCCACGGGTTCTTACTTTCGAATTCACACCATATTTCGTCAATCACCATCACTCACATTATCAGATCCGCTTGCTGTCGGGTGCGTCGATTGACCGTCACTCTGGCCCCGCAACAGCCGCAAGAAAGAAACCTGGAAGAAAAGAACAGCGCGCTTCCCCCATAGCGAGCAACAGTCATTTCCAGTTTCTTCTCCGCCACCTCAAGGCGTCCAACGACATCTACGATCCGATCTCTTGACGATGGGCGGCGCATCGGACCAGGAGGAGGCGGCCAAGGCGGCGCACAAGCTCGCGGCGGACGTGGAGGTGCTGCCGGCGCGCGTCATGCTGGACGGGTCGAGTCGCTGGAGCCGCGCGCTCGGCGGCGACGCTGTTGAAGAGGAGGCCGCGGCTGCGGTCGACGAGGACGAGGACCCGGACCTGGTGGGCATCTGCCAGATCTGCATGGACGTGGTACCCAAGCGACAGGTCGTGACGCGCGTGTGCGGCGCCGAGTGCCTGGCCGAGGTATGCGCGCAGTGCCTCGTGCAGCACGTAATCGCGACCGTGTACTCGTTCTACCCGGGCGTGCTGCCCAAGGTGCGCTGCCCGATCTGCCTCACGCTGCTGAACAAGAAGCAGTGGCAGCACTTTGCTGTGCCGGCCTTGAAGGAGGACACGGAGGAGCAAGAAGAGGAGGCGGAGGAAGCGGCGGCGACCGAGCGCGCGGAGGCCGACGTTGAGAACGAAGGCGACACCGCAGCGGCTGATGCGGATTCTGATGAATCTAATACGCGTGGCACTGAGAACGCCGGGCGTGAGTCTGATTCAACGGCAACTGCGGATGCCGACTCAGACGCAAGTGTCGATGATGCGTCGTCTGAGTCTGATGTGGGCGAACCGACGTCGTCTGGTTCGGCTGACTCTGAGAACGTGAGTCTCGTCACTTCTGAGCCCGAGAGTGCATCTGAGGCGACGGAGTCTGATACCGCAACCTCGTCAGCGCCTACTGAAGCTACGGAGGCGCCGGCCGAGACGCAGCAAAAGCAGCAAGCGGACGAATGGGTCGACGACAACTCGCACGTGCTGGAAAAGTACGAGATGCTGTGCCGCCAGAGCTGCGGCTTCCAATCGCCGTGCTGCCACAACACGGACTACACGATGCTGCCGCCGATGCCCACGCGCAAGCAGGCGACGGCAGTTGTCGTGCCGCTCACTCCGGAGCAAGAGGCCGCGCTGCCCGAGCTGCTTTTGCTCTTCCGCGCTTACTGCTTTCACCGTGAAGAGACTGCCGTGCTGTACGACCGCCTGGTGGATCTGTTTGCCGACGGGACGGAGGACATGCTGACGCTGCTGCTGCCGCGCATCATGGACGAGGAGCGGCGCGCGACGCTGCTGCTGCATCACCTCTTTCTGAACCCGAACGCGGTGACGCGCTGCTGCGGCGAAGCAGTGTGCTTCAAGTGCAAGGCGAGCGACCACCACGACGGCAACTGCAATGACTTCGTCGAGGAGGAGAGCGTGCTCGAGTGCCGTGGCTGCCACGTGACGCTCGTCAAGGTGGACGGCTGCGACACGGTCGCGTGCCTGTGCGGCTACTCCTTCAGCTGGCAGGCCGAGGTGGACCAGCGGCGCACGCAGCACCGACAACTCGCCCCCCCGGGCGACCGCGAGTACGTGCAGTGGGCGCACTGGCACCGGCGCCTGGCGGCCAGCTTCGCCAAGATCAACAACGTGGACGAGACCATGCGGCAGGCGCGCCTCGCCCGCATGCTGCGCGTCCACCGCCCTCTGCTCCAGCGCGTGATCCTGCCGCGCATCCTGCGCAAGCGGCAGGAGCAGAAGGAGCGACTGGCCGTTGACGAGAACGACGCTGTCGTGGGCGAGAGCGCCGTGGAGGTGGCCCCTTGAACGCAGTTCGGGTTCGTCAAGCGAGCCGTTCGAGCGTGAGTCTGCATGTATTTATTGCGTGATGGCGTCTCTATATGCCCGAGTAACATTAAAGGGGGCGAAATACGAGAACCGTGACATGACATGAAGCCACCGCAGCGGTTTGTTCGACCGTACAGACTCTAATAGAGGGGATGACTGGAGCTCCGCGTTTCTCTTCCCAGCAACGCCATCGAGAGGGCAATTGCGAGAAATCAGCAGAGATCGGAGGAAGGAGAACACTTTGCAGCCGCGGCGTCCCACCAACCAACGCTGCAGCCAACAAGACGGGTCGAGGGTACAGTGCGGTACTCAATGTAGCGGTGGCCTGATCTAGCCAGGCATGGGAAGGTGTGGATTTCTCATGGCGATTGACGGACGAATCCATCAGCCGTGCGCCGTGTCAGACACGTCCAGGGAGAGCCTGTTCGCTCGGGAACCGTGTGTGCACCGAGTCGGTGTGACCAACAGTGTCGATGCCCGCGCCTGGGGCTGAGAAGGTCCGCGGCGAATCTCGAACGAGATTCGTGAGCCATACCGTCGGCATCTCGGCGGTCCATCAGTCTCGGCAGGCATTAAAAAGGTGTGCGCAAAAGAGGTGGGGTTGCAGGTGATGGTGCACTTTACGGTGCAAAAGGGATCCGCTGATACGACCCCAAAAGATATGAAAGCAAGCGCTTGCCTACCGACCAGCAACCGAACACGCAGCTGCTGCACATACTAGGGCGATGGCGATGTGGAGACCTCGGCTGCCATTGGGTTGAGGTGCCGTTGCATGATTCGCTGTCAACTTGCATCTACCAGTACGGTCCCTGCACTGCCGCCTTCATCTGCTGAGCGCACTCGGGCCGTGTTTTGGCACTTTGCAGAGGATTTGGTAGGATCAGTCACCCACGGTATCTTGTTCCACTGCCCATCAACAAACCGACATAAAACGGACCAAGATGCGATCACTAGGCCGGCGGAATCTCCAACACGCGCGGAGATTCGCCGCGTGTGCACCTTTTGTGTCAACAAAGTCACTTAAGTCGGCTACCACAGCAGCGTTCACTTGGTTTTTGTATACTTTTGACGTCATGGACGGACATCCGGTTTTTGAACATGGCCCTTCTCGCCCCATTACAGAAAACAACCTGCACTTGTGTATGGTGGATGAGGCGGGGCACCGGATTCTGAATCCGCGCGGGCGCTCGGTCTCACGCTCCACAGCGACTCGGCTCAGCAATTGACGTGGCCGGTTGACTCGGACTCAGTATGCTGACCAGTGGAACAATGTTTACAGTACAAGGAGAACTCACTCGCTCCCGACCGCCGCCGCCGCCGCCATCCCCTCCACTGCTCATTCCCCAACTGGCTCACTGCCGCTCAAGTCGCTTCCCGATCCAGCCTCACCGCGCTACACCCTCAGTCTGCGAACCGACTCGTCCACCATGAACAAGCTGATCGTGCGAAGTATCGGCTTCTTCAACGATGCCTACGACCTGTTCATCATGAACGTGATCAACGTGGTGCTCACGGAGCAGTACACCAAGCACGTTTACACGTCGTACATCAAGTCGTGGGTGTCGGCGGCCGCCATCATCGGCGCCGTGGTCGGTCAGCTGCTCTTCGGCGCGCTCGGCGACATCCTCGGCCGCAAGGTCAACATGATTGTCACGTGCTGCCTGCTCATCTTCGGCGGCATCCTCTGTACCGTGTCGTACGGCGGCGCCGCGACCAACACGCTCTGGTTCCTCGTGGTCTCGCGTATGATCCTCGGCGTCGGTATCGGCGGCGAGTACCCACTGGCGGCGTCGTCGACGGCGGAAGACACGACCAGCTCGGCCGAGCGCAACAAGAAGGTGGCCACGACCTTCTCCATGCAGGGAGTGGGCCAGGTGACGGCCGCCATCCTCGGCAACCTGATCGTGCAGGCGTTCGCAGACGGCGAGCCCGGCCACAACAGCGGCGAGCGCCTTGAGACGGTCTGGCGCCTGCTCTTCGGTCTCGGCATCGTGCCCGCGTGCGTCGTGTGCTACTTCCGCTTCACGGCCGAGGAGACGGAGGCCTTCAAAAACGTGCAGGAGCGCGGGCTCGTGGTGACGCAGGTCGCGACCGAGAAGAAGGCGCGCTTCTTCTTCATCATCAAGAACTACTGGAAGAGCCTGCTCGGCACGGCCGGCACGTGGTTCCTCTTCGACATTGTCTACTATTCGCAGAACCTCTTCTCGGCCAGCATCCTGACGGTCGTGGGCCTCTCGAGCCCGTCGCTGCAGCAGGTGACGACCGAAGTCGCCTTCGTGGCGCTCCTGGCGCTGCCCGGCTACTACGTGGCCATCTTCTTCATCAACAAGATGGGCCGGAAGGTCATGATGCTGCAGGGCTTCACCTTCATGACGATCCTCTTCCTGGTGCTCGGCATCTGGTGGGACAAGATCAAGGAGCACTCGGTCGGCTTCATCATCCTCTACGGTCTGACGCTCTTCTTCTCCAACTTCGGCCCCAACACGGCCACGTTCGTGCTGCCAACCGAGATGTACCCGACGCCGATCCGCAGCACGTGCCACGGCATCTCGGCTGCGTGCGGCAAGGCCGGCGCCGCTATTGGTTCGTTCGGCTTCTCGATCTGGGTGGCCAAGGACGGCTTCGGCTACGCTGGCGCCTGGTACACGTTCGCGGGCATCTCGCTCATCTCGATCCCGCTCACCTATTTCTTCACGTTCGACAACAACGCCGGCATCGACGAGATGGACGCCGAGTTCTACCGCCTGCTCAACGGCGCCGACGAGGTCACGCGCGAGTCGTTCGCGTCGGCCAACAAGACCAACAGCGGCGACATCGAGAAGGACGGCGTCTACAAGGTGACCACCACCCCCAACTAAGCTCGCAGCGCAGGATGTTTCCCCGTGCCTGCTGGTTGCTACTGCATGGTGATGCAGTCCGATGTAGCGGACCCGCCGAGAAGAAGGAACTAGAGCGCTGTTCTTGCTTGTCAGGCTTCAGCCTGGGCGGGTTGCCTGTATAAATGGAAGCGTTTTGTCCATCACTTTGATCGTTCTGGCCTATTGTTTCACGTATAGGCTTCTTTGAATGCGATGGATGAGCGAAACTACTTGATACATCGTTGAGAGCATCACGTAGACGAGTCTTTGGCGTCGACACAAAGCTAAAGCAGCAACAAGCGGTCGACATGCTCAAGAAACTAATACATGTTACATTTCACTCGTTCACCAATTCGTACAGTCCAACAAACGCCACTCCCTATCTGGTCTAAGAGCCGCTTTACACGGGCGTACGCACGCTCTTGTAGGCGCCGGCGTCCTTCTCGACGTCGTGGCCGGCGACGGACGAGAAGGACTGGCGCGTGAAGTCGTCCGTGCCGTGCAGCTTGTGGTAGAACTCGGCGTCCATCTCGTCGAAGCCGCGCTCGTTGTCGAACATGCAGAACCACGTGAGCGGGATCGAGATGAGCGTGATGGCCGCGAACGTGTAGAAGGCGCCGGCGTAGCCGAAGCCGTCCTTCTCGACCCAGATGGAGAAGCCGAAGGAGCCGATGGCGGCACCGGCCTTGCCCGCGGCGGCCGACAGGCCGTGGCACGTGCTGCGGATCGGCGTCGGGAACATCTCGGTCGGCATGACGAACGTCGACATGTTGGGCCCAAAGTTGGAGAAGAAGAGCGCGAGGCCATACAGAATGATGAACATCACGGCGTGCTCCTTAATGCTGTCCCAGAAGATGGCGAGCACAAGGAAGAGCACCGTCATGACGGCGAAGCCCTGCAGCTGGATCATCTTGCGCCCGAGCTTGTTGATGAAGTACACGGCCACGTAGTAGCCGGGCAGCGCCATCAGTGCCACGAACGCGTTCTGCGTCGTCACCACCTGCAGCGACGCGTTGCTGACGCCTACGACGGACAGGATGCTGGCCGAGAAGAGGTTCTGCGCGTAGAAGACGATGTCGAACAGGAACCACGTGCCGGCCGTGCCGAGCAGCGAAACGCCGTAGTGCTTGAGGATGAACGACAGGCGCGCGCGGCTGGCGTTGACGCTGCCGGCAGCGGTGGCCGCGGCCACGCGCCGCTCCTCCGCCGTCTTGTACGCCTCCGTCTCCTCCGCGGTGATGCGGTAGTAGCACACAACGCAGGCAGGAATAACCCCGATGCCGAACAGCAGGCGCCACACAATCTCCAGCCGCTCGGCCGAGTTGGTGTCCTTGGGGCCGTTCGCCAGCGCCTCGATCAGCAGGTTGCCCAGAATCGCGGCCGTCAGCGAACCGACTCCTTGCAGGGAGAACGTGAGCGCGACGCGGCGGTTGCGGTCGGTGACCGACGTCGCGTCTTCCGCGGTGGACGCCGCCGCGAGCGGGTACTCACCGCCAATACCCACGCCGAGGATACCACGCGCGATGACGAGGAACCAGAGCGTGCCCGAGGCCGAGCCGCCATACGCGCAGGTGCACAGGATGCCGCCGAAGATGAGCAGGCAGCACGTGGCGATCATGTTGACCTTGCGGCCGAACACGTCGCCCAGGTACCCGAAGAGCACCTGGCCGACCACGGCGCCGATGAGCGCCGACGCCGACACGGCTGACTTCATGCTGGCCGTGTACACGTGCTTGCCGTACTGCTCCGTGAGCACCACGTTGACCACGTTCATGACGAACAGGTCGTACGCATCGTTGAAGAAGCCGAGGCCGCGCACGAGGAACTTGTTCATGGCTTCAGAGTTGGTGCTTCTCCCTTCGGGCGTGTCGTGAGCGGGTGCCGGCAAGTTGGAGAATGAACTCGCCTTGATAATTGGCGTTGGTGGGTTTTGGCAGGGGGGCTTACCACTTGGAGGTGCTCCCAGTACGGTGCGGTGCTGTAATACGCAAGGGCTTGCAGTAGGGAGCGTGCAACTGAGACCAGAGTGGGTGGTGGGGCGTTCGAGTGGATAATAAGATCAAGTCAAACGGGCAAAAGGATCTGTCGTGTCGCGCAGTGTCGACTGGTTGGTGGGACGGGGGCGATATAGACAGGGAGGTGTGGTTCTTTTTCTTTTAATCTCTATAGTCTCAGCAGCTAACGGCAGTGTTTGAGTCGAGAACCCTAACCACTGATTTTCCACTTGAGATTCGAATTATATCTTGCATGAATCTTGCAGATTCATTTTATACTACAAAGGAATCTTTGAAGATTCGCTGTCCGGATAACGAAAGCCCAGTATCCGGCGGCTTAGTCATTTTAATCTCTGGGTTGACGTGGCCAAGCCATTTTGTGTGGTGAAAGCCAACACGGGCGTTTACCACGCTCTTGTCGTCCTCGCCGCGCGCCCACCAACAAATGCGTCGCATGGGTTCAGGTTATGGGCTCTGAAACGGTAATGGGCTCGAGAAGCGAAACGGTAGTGGTTGTTGGCGGCTGGGACCGAATACATAGCGCTCGTCTGACACTTGCTTGCCTAGGCGTTTCAGTTGTAGCAGACCAGCTTACGAGGATGCAGTCGGACCAGGACACGACGGCAAAGGCAGAGGCATCCACAGTATGTTGCGTGGTGAATTGTTTTGTAAGTCTGTACCAGTATATACTAAAAAACAATCGGATCGGATCTCCCGGGCGGAATAGGTCGCCCCAAGCCGAGAACGACTGTCATGCATCAGAGCGTAGCAACCAATGCCGTCGCAGTCGCCGCCCGCAACAGTGAGCCAGGACTGACCCATGAGATGCGGCAGCACCTCCTCGCGTCCGTCTGAGATGAGTGCCTCGCCACCAAAAGAGCATCCCTTGGAGCTGTCGACGAGCGACTTGAGCTGGAGTCTTCATGTTGGTGTGGTCCATCTTGGAGGGTCCCAGCTGCTCCCTGGTCACTCGAGAACGCTTGTTATTTCATCCACTTGCACTAGATTCGACCGTACGAGCTGCAAGTCACGCCTTCATACTCGACGCCACCACCAAATCTCAAGATTCGACTAGCAATTGGGTCCGCTCCAGGTTCTAATTTGGGTCCACCGACCGATTCGCCACCATTGCGAGCTGCGATTGCACTGCCGGGCGAGCTCGTTCTAGCGGCTTTGGCCCTCTACAGCCCGTGCCAGCACGCATCAGACCCTCTGTCCGTGTTGCAAAGGCCCACCAGTGTTTGAGCAACCCTGGAATTACCCAGGTGTCGCCGGTGGCAGGGCTTTCCTCGCCGTGCAGCAGTTGTCAGGGCGGCGCGTCGAATCTCGGTCGCCACCCAATCAGCGCGCGCGAAACTGGATGTATCGATCCGCCCAATCACCCATTAACCATTAACGCTCAGCACAGAAACTGAATTTAACTCACACTGTTTGAAGGGTTTTTCTCATCCGAAGACAGCTTGATAATATAAAACCCACTAATATGGTTGGGTTTTACTCGAAGTGCGCAATCGGCGATGCTCACGCGTGACCAGCTCAAGTCGCGCGTGACCGTCTCAGTCCGGCATTCGCGCTTCCTTCCGCCCAGGCCTCCATCCATTCGCTACTGCGTCGCTTTGTAGATGCCTGTAGGCGGTCCCCGACTAGCATGAACACGTCGGTGGTGCGCGCGCTGGGCTTCTTCAACGCGTCGTACGACCTCATGGTCATGAACGTGGTCAGCATCGTGCTGGCCGAGCGCTTCGGCGCGGCCGTGTACAACTCGAGCCTGCGCTCGGCCGTGTCGGCGGCCGCGCTCATCGGCGCCGCCATCGGCCAGGTGCTCTTCGGCGTGCTGGGCGACATATACGGCCGCCGCATCAACCAGATCGCCACGTGTGCCATCAAGATCGTTGGCAGCGTCCTGTGCGCCGGCGCCTACGCCGGCTCGCCCGAGCGCACGCTCTGGTTCCTCGCGATCGCGCGCGGCATCCTCGGCATCGGCGTCGGCGGCGAGTACCCTCTCGCTGCTACAACCGTGGCAGAAGACGCCAACTCGGTCGACGCGCGGAACCGCAACGTGGCGCTGACGTTCTCGCTGCAGGGCGTGGCGTCGCTCACGTCGGCGCTGCTCGGCAACTTGCTCATTCAGGCGCTAGCGAACGGCAAGAAGGGACAGAACAGCGACGCGCGGCTCGACATCGTGTGGCGCCTGCTGCTCGCGGTCGGCGCGCTGCCGGCCATCTTCCTGCTCTTCCACCGCGCGCGCGCGGACGAGACCAAGGCCTACATCGCGTGCAAGCGGCGGCGCATCGCGGCCGAGCGCAACGGCCTCGTCGGCCGCCCGACCGTCTCGTTTGTGGTCCGCAACTATGGCGTAGCGCTGCTCGGCACGGCCGGCACGTGGTTCCTATTCGACATTGTGTTCTACGCGCAGAACATGTTCTCGGCGACCATCCTGTCGGTCGTCGGCGTCACGGACGCGTCACTCCAGGTCGTGTCGACGCAGAACGCGTTCGTGGCGCTCATGGCGCTGCCTGGGTATTACGTGGCTGTGTTCTTCGTCAACTCGATCGGCCGACAGACCATCCAGATGCAGGGCTTCGCCTTTATGACGGTCATCTTCCTGTGCCTCGCCACGCTCTGGGACGACCTGAGCAGCAACCCTGTCGCCTTCATCCTGCTGTTCGGGCTCGCACTCTTCTTCTCCAACTTCGGGCCCAACATGTCGACGTTCGTCATGCCGACCGAGATGTACCCGACGCCGATCCGCAGCACGCTCTTCGGCATCTCTGCTGCGTGCGGCAAGGCCGGTGCCGCTATCGGGTCCTTCGGCTTTGGCATTTGGGCAGACAGCGACAGCTTTGGCTACTCGGGCGCCTTCTACGTGTTCGCGGGCATCACGTTACTCGCCATCCCGCTCACGTGGTTCTGCATGTACGACAGCGAGCTGAGCATCGAGGACATTGACGAGGAGTTCTTCGAGCGGCTAAACGCGGACGACACGTTCAACGGCGACGACTACCTCATGGGCGGCGTCAACAGCCCGTTCGGCGTCGGCGGCCTCACGTCGCTCACTTCGAAGCGAGTCGCCAGGCCAGCAACGGCCTACGTTCTGCGTTAGGAGGCTACTAGGGTTGCATGTCGTCGGCGTATTCACAGTAAACTAATCTATCAGGCGAGAGGGGATGAATCGGTCAGGTCGCCAAAGTGGCGCACGGAGGTGGCGCGCATTGGATATCGTGCGTGGGAGCACTCTCCGCACCAATTGGGAACGCGGTCGGTCACGCGCGCCTATGCTGCGTGTAAGCGGTGATGCTTGTCATGCAACTCACTGTGTGGGTGTGTTTGCGTCAATGTCCCCAGAAGTCTAAGTGGTTGCTTGCAGTCGTGTGGCGGGTGGAGACGCAGGCGCACGGCGCTGAGATCGTTCGCTGCGGTCCAGCTCCGCGTCCGGCGCTTTCGTCACCACCTTGGCGCGCGGATTCGTTGGTATCGACGGGGAATCGCGCGAGATTCCAAGCGGGGCGGAAGGCGCTGGACGCGACGGCAAGTGCTCGGAGCAGACGGGTCGGTGTTTGGCAGCATACTGGTGCATTGCACCGTCCACGCGGACAAGACGGTCTGTCAAGTCGGAGCGTCCAACGAACACAAAGACACCGCAGTGGCCATGCCAATTGCAAGGAATCCTTACGGTGAGGATCCACTCGTCTGCTCAGCGCCGGCGCCTTCCGGCCCGCTTTGAGTCTCGCACGATTCGCGGACAGCACGAATCGAATCCGGCACCGACACCGCGCGCGACAAGAAGAAAAAAGAATCTGTCTTGGCGTCCAGAGAGAGCGAGGGCAGCCCTTTACAACGCGTGAGGCGGACACGAGGGCTTCCCATCTCATCGCGCGGAGGAAAGAACCCGGCAGCGGGTTTGTATTGTATACTATACTCGCGTGTTGTTGTCACTGTAAGGGTCAAGCCGCCCCACTCACCCACCACTGACGCAACCGATCTACTAACGCGGCGGTGCCGGTGCTGCCGACTTGGCGAGACCAGCAAGCAACAAGCCGACTCGAGCGTCGCTCTCAGTGCGGCGGGGAGGATACTTCTGCTACGCTCTCTCTGATGCATCAGGCGCAGTGCCTTGGGTAGGTATCTACACGGCGTGCACGGCCGTCACACCGGTACGGGCACGAGTTGCCGCCCCCGATGAGCGGGGGACGCGCTCACTCCCTCACTTTCCAACTCGGCTTGGACCACTCAAGCCGCACCACCACCAACCAACCAAGCAAGAAGCCCTCTCGGCCGGCCCCACCTCGACCGGCCCCACCGACCCTCTCGCCGTCGCCAGCCAAGATGAACAAGTTCCTCGTGCGCGGCCTGGGCTTCTACAATGACGCCTATGACCTCTTCGTCATGAACGTCATCAACGTGGTGCTCACGGAGCAATACACCAAGCACGTGTACACGTCGTACGTCAAGTCGTGG